>BQNB010109013.1:0-22843 GCA_026074375.1 Tanacetum coccineum | reverse complement strand
CAATCTTTATCCTTTCTTCTGTCTTTATCCTTTCTCTGACAGTAGAAACTCTTTCAGCAGTCTTAATCTTTGAGCAGTTGTAACTTTTGTACTAGTAGCATTAACTTTTAACACCAGCAGTAGTAACTTATACACCAGCAGCATTAACTGTGTACAAGCAGTAGTAACTACTTAGAATATTTTCTTCAATCTTCACTAGCAGTACTAACTTTACACTAGCAGTAGTAACTATAAGCTAGCAGTACTAACTTTATACTAGCAGTAGTAACTGTGAGCTAGCAGTACTAACTTTATACTAGCAGCACTAACTACTTAGCATATTTTTCATTAAAGTTAATGAACAGCACTAACTTTAGTTTAGCAGCAGTAACACAAACCTTAGCATCAGTAACTCTAAGATCATCAAGAAGTCTATTAATCCTAACAATCCTCCCCTAAACTTGATATTTTTCTCCAAAAATCTCAAGTTTCTTCATTGAAAGCTTCATTAATCACCAGGAGGATGCTTCCAAACACTTCATTGATTCTTAAGCTGTTTTGTGAGAAGTTTAAGAAGGTGATATGCCATTTCACTAAAATGATCAGCCTGAAGCTTCTTGTTCAACATATCTGTAATGGTATGTGCTTAATTATACATACCTTTTGCCTATAAAAACGTGCCTACAATGACAAAAATATACCAGAAATACATTGTATTTGTGTCTTTTGTGATTTATGATTATGCAGGTAACGGATATTCACTAAAGGGCAAAAATCAAGCCAAAACGGACAAAACCGAGCACGGGAACGGAAAGAGCGTAAAAAAGTCAAAGTCAAAAGTCAAAGACAAGCCGAATCTGAAGAAATCTTAAATGGGCCAACCCGTACCCATTTAATGGGCTGGGTCAGCCCATTAAGCCTTCATTTATAAAGACTTATAAGTCTTATAGTTCAAAACCCTTAAAAATCCAAAACCATTAACCGGCCCAATCGTAAGCCCAAAACCCTTAAACCATTAACACCCTTTCACCCTTACACTGTTAGTACTCAAGGACTAACATTGTTAGTCCAAAAGGACTAACGGTGCAATGATTAACAAAAACAAGGCAAACACTTGTTAAACCAAAACAAACACACCCATTTCCCGCCAACACTGTTTATCTTCCCCAAAATAGGTTACCCTGCAACCCCAGACAAAAACATCCCTCTCCCACCTTAACCCCACTTCATAAACCAAAAAATCCATGTTGGCAATCCAAAACAAACCCATTCGTTTAAGGTTGAAGACAAAAATTCAAGGGTTGTGATGAAAAGACTTGGAGGACACTCAAATCTGATGGCTAAGATTGGTTTGTGACTTACTCACACAACTAGCACAGCTGCCTTCTCAATCACAAAAGAAACACAAGTGAAGACCCAAGACTCCTAGCTTTTTAGTATAAATAGGATCACTTGTATCTATGATAAGGCATCTAGTTTTTAGTTTTCTAGTTTAGAAGCTTATATTTAATGTTTTTAGCTTATTGTACTTTTATTTAAAAGCTTTGTACTGTTTTATTCAAGTTTAATGAAAATTAAGTTTTTATGTTAAATCTAATTTTAAGTTAATGTACTTTCTATTTTGAAAACATTTTATAAGCTCGCATAAGCTCTTTTTAACTCATTCTTAAGCTGTTAACTTAAGCACTATAAGTTTTACCATAACTTATAGTTTTTAAGTCTTTACCAAAAATCACTAAAAAATTCACTCAAAAGCTCTTTTAGGAAGATAAGCCAGAAAGGGAAGGGCTTATTGCCTTTTTACTAGCTTGTTTTAAACAAGCTAGAGATTGTAGATCAGCTCTCTTTTGAGCATGTTTGCCCTGTTTTGAGCAAGGGCCTTTGTAAGTTTTTTATTTTCAAGTTTTAGTTTAAAACTGCTTATTGCTTATATAGTGCTTATTTACTGTTTAAATCTGCTTATTGTTGCTTATATAATCTTAATATTGCTTAATGTGCCTAGTTTTAGCTTAAAATAGTTTAGCTTAAGTTTTAGTTAAAACTGTCATATTTAGCTTTTAAACTGCTTATTTGCTTAGTTGCTCATTAAGTGCTTATTTACTATTGCTTCTTGCTTATTTATTTATGTTAGGCTTAGCTATAACCTAGTTTACTTGAATCTTAGCTTAAATCAGTCTTTTAGTGTTAGAAAATGTCAAAAAGTATTTTAAAGGGGTGTTTGGCTATGGGCAGTACTAACCCATGTTAGTACTACTAGCCTATTTTGACCCATTGTCCAACTTTAAACATCATATTGGAGGCCTCTTAATCTGTTTTTGATCATTGTTTAAGCTTGAATCTTAGTTTCATAGTATTAGGTACTCAAGTTTTAAATCTGTGGTGTTTAGGTTTCAATTCATAGCTTATTGGTTTAAATTTTGATTAAGTGCTTATAAGTGTTATTTTCATGCTTGTTCTTAGTCTAAAATGCAGTAGGAATAGGTTAGTTTAAGTGTGCATGTATCAATTTTGATTTTAGTCAAAACCTGTTAAGTTTTCTAAGTATATTTTCAAAGTTTAAAAGCCATTTTTCATTAGCAAATTTAGATAAGTTAGAAATAGTTTTAGGTTTTGAAATTTCTTGCATAAGTAGTTCATAGTATGTATTTGATCTATTTCAGCTTAAATTTTAGTTTAGAGCTTATTTGAGTAGCTTAAAGTAGGCTTGCAATTTTAGTCCTTAAAAACTAAAAAGAAACCAAAAAGATAGGATTTTAGTGTAAACAGCTTGTTCACTTAGCTTTTTCGTTGCTTATTTAATTTTTAAAATGCTTTTTGATTGTTGATTTAGATAGCTTGTTGTATAAGCTTTAGAGTTTTATAAGTCATTAAGCCATAAGGATCCATTTTCTAGCTTAAAAATGAGCTAGAAAGTGCCCTTGTTGGCTGTTTTAGTAGGTTTTGGCCAATAAGCTTATTTGCTTTTCTGAGCTTATTGGCTTATTGGCTTTGCTTTGTTCATGTTTAGTCCTGCTTATTAGGTTAGTTTTAAAGCCCTGTTAGCTTATTTAGTTTAGGACAGAGCTTATTCAAGCTTATGAGCTTTTTCAGTTTAGAATTCTAAGTTAAAAGCCTTTTAAGAGATTCTGTCATTTTTAAGCTTAGTCTAGCTCTTTTTATTTGCTTATTTTTGTTCCATAATGCTTATTAGGTATAGCTTATTGTTTGTTGTTAGCTTATTTGCTTTTCCTTAGCTTATTTAGCCTTAAAAAGCCAAACAGTTTAGGCCTTAAGCCTTTTTAGTTCTTTTTAGGTATACTGTCACTTTTAGGAGCTTATTTCTAGCTTATTTTAGGTTTTTATAAAAAGTCATTTCACAAAAAGTCCTTATTTTTAGCTTATCTAAAAAGTTGTTTCAAAAATTTTGCAAAATAAAAATACTTGGGAAATTGGGAAGTCATGGGTGAGCAAGGCTCGAACCCGTGACCTCCACAACCTCTACCAAGCATTTAACACACACCTCCACTACAACATGCCCTTGGGTCTTTTCCGGTTATTGTTTGCAAAATCAATTATATAACACCTTTTTAGCCATAAAGCTTTCAGCCCCTTTTTGCGTATTTTCTGCTTATTTAAATAAGCTGTTTAGCTCATTTTATTTTTCCTAGATTCAGCATTACTCAAAGTACTTTTTATAATTTTTTTAGAATTTTCCAAATTAGTTTAGTATTTTTTTATTAATTTTTTAGATTAAATCCGTTTTTAATTCATAATAAATAATATAAAAGTCAAAAAAATATAATTCTTTTTAATTTTTTTTTATCATTTAGGATTTATAAAAATTTAATTTGCATTTGTAGGGTTAAATTTGTAGAATTTAGTTTTTTAAAGAACGGGATTTGAATCCCGTTATCATTTTTAGATTTTTTAGCCTTAATTGCTTTCGTTTTTTGCGTGCTTTTACTTGTTTTTGCATTTTAATTATAGAAATAGAATCCAAATCATATATTGACCATTCAAACGCGTGATCACGAACTTAAACTGGATTCTCCATTCACGCCTCGTCGGGAAACGACCCGTGAAGGTTTTTTAGGATTTTGCTTTGGGTAAAAGTAATTTCCCTTTTAAAACCCTCTTGGAATACTTACTCTCTTCTATTATTGATCTTTGTGATTTATTTATATATGTATTATTATTATTATATATATAGAAAGCAAGTGATCATGTAATTGTAGCAGGTGTAAGGGGATATCTCTTCTCTACCAACATATGAATGTACATATTTTGCTTCCTCAATGAATGAACTCTAAAGGAATCATATAGCTTCCAATCCAATACACTGTAAATCTGTTGATTCATCCAGACTGTGTCTTCAACATGGGGTTTAAACATTGTCTTTAAATCTCCCCATAGAATCAAATCTAAATCCTCCAATGGTCTTGTTGATCCATATTTAGCTTTTACCAATTTGTACAAATCTTCCAAGTCTTTCATGCTAAAACTTTTAAGCATTTGACTAAAGACTCTGTACATTTGTGACTTTCCATCAACTCTTATTAATTGATAATAGCTTTTCATTCCTTCTTTGTGGATCTTCCAGTCAACAATAGTTGGAGGCTTAGTAGCTAAAGGTACAACATCAATTGCTACTTCCTCTTCATCATCAGAAACAACTTCTATTAGACTTTGAAGCTCTGTTGTTTCTTTATCTTCATCCACCTTCTGCTTCTTTGCATTCTCTTGTTCTATCTCATCTCCTGCTCTCTTTGAACTGCTCTCTTGTGCTATCTCTGCTTCAGCTTTCTTGGAACTCTCTTCTACCAACTCAGTTCTGTAGTCAACAAAGGTATTCACCCTCTTTATTGCTTTGTCAAACAATTCTTGAATATTAGCAAATGACTTGTTCTTCAAATTTTTGGGCTTCCATCCTTGTATTTTTTCACATAAGTACACATGATACTCCTTTGTTGAGCTCTTGTTGGTGGTCTGTTCCTCTTCTCTTCTGCTCTTTTAGCTGCAAAATGTTTTCTTCTTTGCTCTAAGAATTGTACAAACAATCTTTCCTTTTCTTCATCAGTCAATTCTTCTTGCTCTTAAGCTTGCAGTCTTTGAGCCAACTGATAATTAACTTCAATTTTAGCTTGAACATCATCCTAAGCTATGTTGGCTTCTTCAGTTTGTTGAGGTTTTTCTCTGGCAAGTCTTTCTTCTTCTTCTTCAGCTTGTAGCTTGAAGGCAAGTTCTTCATCAAGTCTTATCTGTTCAAGCCTCTTCATAGGCTTTACTTGTTCCACCATGTAACACCCCCATAAAATCACAACGCAGCGGAATACCACTTTGGGGTGCTACTTCATAGTTCATACACACAAGTTACAGAAAACGACCTCAAAAGAGACGTTTAATAAAATGTCACATTCGATTTAATAAATATTAGAGTAAATTTAGGTCCTAGTAATTCCTTTTTAACAAAAGTTACAAGAGTTTAAACATGACTCCTTTGTATATTTTAATAATAAATGGTCGTCGAACGTGATGAAAAACCAAGTCTTTAAAGTTTTGATATCCGCGCGACTCGAATGCTCCCAATGCACAGCTAGCAATATAATAACCTGAGAAAATACATGCAAAAACGTCAACAATAATGTTGGTGAATTCATAGGTTTAAGTAAAAGCAGTATTGAAATAATTCAAGTAATATTTCAGTAAGAAAGGCAGCGATACAATATTTTAACGTATTATTTCCGAAATCCAAGTAGTGATTCAGTAAATTAAGTAATGTTTAGTAGTGGACCACAAGATTTAAAGAGTATTTGGCAATATAATAAATACAAAGCCACACAAAAATGCGTTTACTACTGTCTAAGCTCATGAAACCGATGCACTAACTGAAATCAAGAATATGTACCCAGCGTAGGTGCCCCTTCCAAGAACACCCGGGCAGTAATGAATATAATATGTACCATGTTCTAGAGTCACTTAAAATATCACTTTTATATTTTCTGAAATTCTATCGGTTTTTACTAGACGTCCTCTATACTTAAAGAGTTACTAAATGGTCGGATTAGACGCTCTCCTTCTATATTAAATCACCTATATATGTTGATTAACTACTGTAGCTCACCCATAAACTATAGCCACTTCCAAATAATCCTTAAAGACACACCAATGCAACTTGTTTTAAAATAGGGTCTGCTGAACTTATCAAAAGCTTGGAAACAGCAGACCTCCTTAAACACCTTATAAAAATCTAAAAAAAATCAACAGGTCACACACATATAAGCATTTGTACAAGTATCATAACATTATATGAATATACATTCTATCCAAAGAATGGTTCAAGTCCTTAAAAGCTCTAATTTACAAGTACATTATGCATTGATCTCTTAAATAGCCATTTTACCTCCATTTTCATTCCAATTTCTTCACCACCACTTATTTACAAGCTACTATACTCATCTTACAATATATATAAACCCTAAATATTCTATTCATAAGCTTTCATACATCTTTTTGCACTCAAAACCCTAATTCAAAAGTCTAAAACCATGACCCGTTTCCTCGTTTTTATCCATCATAAACCTAAACCAACTCTCAAATAAGTTGTAATAACTTAACTTACAACATTATCAATCATTTTCAAACATCATTCCATCATCATTTCATCATTCTACTTCAATTATATAAGAAACAAATCCAATAAACCCTAATTGTACACTAAATGTAACTTTGACCCGTTTACTCATTTTCTGACCATCTCATTCTCAAGTAAGCAACCAAGAGTCGTTGTAAACCTATAAAATGAGTTTACAAACCTTTATACATCATTACCATGTACGTGAATTACCAAAGCTAGAAAACCTAAAGCTTATTATTACTAATTCCTAAAGCTACGGGTTATTCTTTCAATTTAACTCATTTTAATAAAACCAACGCATCAAACTTCATTGTTATACTTTATTTAAGCTCTAGGATCTTATTCCATCATTCTAATCAAGAGTATGCAAAATTATAAACCAAGAAAGTCAAGAAAACCCTAAACGAGCCCTAGTTAAACCCGTGACCTCATTAATTCTAACCCGTTTTAACCCAACCCACTTGCTAACTTTTGTTAATACTTCTTAATACAAACCTTGAAATCATAATTCAATCATCCTTATCTATGCTCACGAAATAAGCCTAACAACTTGAGTCATAACCATAAAACCAAAAACCCCAACCGCGACCCCCTTTTTGCAGTTATTTACCATTTTAAACCATTCTCTTGCAAAATAACTTTATTGCACATGCAATCACTAAGCAGCTTACACACCTGCTAACATAAAAATATCTTGCCTCCCTTGGTCACCAAGAAAGCCACATCACCTCATTGTTGGCCATTCTCTAGCCGTGACACCCAAACACCCCTAAAAATTTTCCACCTTGCAATCCTACCACTCTAGACCTCAAGACTCATCATGTAGCTTCAACACATCATATACTAGACCCTCCATACGTCCATAAACAGATTACATGGGTTGCTTAACTCTTTTGCCTTCAAACTACTATAAATAGAGCCTTAAATTGTTCATTTTAATTTGCACCACACCTCCTCCTCTATAACCCTTATAGAAGCATTACTTTGCCTCCCTTATGATCCTAGAGCATAAAGAAGTTCAAGATGTAAAGCCCTGATGAATTGAAGCCCCGGGTAAAGATACAAGCTACGAGTGGAAATTCTACCCGAAACGACCGTTTCCACCTTTTTTTGCGCCTTGAAGCTCAAACCCAGGTTTTGAATGTTCTACTTACTGTATACACCCTTATAAATGTTCATTGATCCTAAATTACTCTTTTATAGTTTCATAACTCAATTCATGCTCATTTTCCGTTTTGATCCAAAACGATACACTAGAAACCCTAATTTCGCGTTTTTCTTAAAACTAAATGTCATAATGATTAAATATTGTTATAATCTATCCTAGCATACTTAACTAATGTTAAAATAACCACTTTATTGTTAATGGAGGAATTTGCAACTTTAAAAAAAGCGTGTTTTACGTTTTTTGAAACCTAATTTGACCCGTTTTGCTTCCTAGCTTAACGAATCGTTATTTTAAACTTGTGTTTGTTAAAAACTTCATATTTTAGTTTATTATAACTTATAAATGTCTATTGAAATGTTAAACTAAGCTTTCATGGCAATTTGGACATGTTTTGTAATTTTTATAATCCATGCAAGGAGGTATATGATTGTAACTTTTGGTAAACTTATAACTAAAAGGACTAAAAAAGTAGTCATTTTTAGTCAAAGTTATAACTTTGGGTCTATTTATGTACTTTTCAAAGTACACAAGATTTACTTTGGGTATATTTTTTAAAACTGATGGACCAAAGTAGTAAAAATGCAAACTCCAAGGGCCTAATTGCAATTTTCCAAACCCCAGGGTCTAAAATGTAACATTTTGAAAAAGTGTAAAATCATATTCAAAACATCACCTGACATAACTTTAATTAACGCTTCTCGTGCTTAACATTTCAGTATTGAATAAAACACTTAAATCGATGATATCGTATCACAATAATAGGGAGCTTCATATTAAAGAGGTTTAATCTTGGTATTAACGTTCTGATGAGTTGTTGGGTTTACGTTTAAAGTTCTCTAGCTCCTCAGACTGTTTTTTTTTTTAAACTGATTGACTTCTGTATTATGATGGCCCTGAACGGTGATACAATAAATTCCAAACTCTTCAATCAAACTCATAACTCTTAAAACTAGAGTTCTAGAGTACATTCTTTCCTAAGATTCTCACATATTTACTCAGTTGCGTGTGTGGCTATTTTCTATCATGTTATTTTATCAACATTCCCCGTTAAGATTGGGATAAGGGCGTCAGCTTTTCATTTCAGAAATAATTACTAATCTACCTATCAGGTGAAGTCATACTCGCCTTTAACTATTTACATGTTTTTTAAACCCGCGAGGGGAATTCATGCTTATTACAATCTCTTTTACTATACTGTTTTTCTTAAATAATGTGATTAATTTCTATTAGCTTATACATGCTTAAACCATGAATACAAGTGTCTTTACAAGTTATATGCTAATCTGATATACCATTATCACTAATGTCTAAGTTACTTTATGCCAAAAGTCCCTCATTATCATGGACCATTAATCACTTTCGGGTGAACGCGAATATTGTGGATAGATCTATCGGGATTGACGAATCCTGTTTGTGTTAGCCGGTTAGGTAACCAAACACACTATATTTGAATTTCATAGGTTAGGCATGTACCTACACCGAGGGCCATTATCTATCTATATATATATATATTATTCTATTTATTTATATATATTTAATATATATATATATATATATATATATATATATATATATATAATATATATATATAATATTATATATATATTTTTTTGGGTATATATTATACATATTACACTTGTCTGTTTGTGTGCCCATGAGCTTAGACCAGACAAGACCAAACAGGACCAAATAAGGCATAACGGATAATACATTGGTTACTACTGGATAATTGTATCGTTGCAATTATTACTTATAAGGGTGTATAATAAAATTATCATTTTACATATAATTGAGTTGAAACAATTATTACATATGACTTGTATACAAACTGTTTTTTTAAACATATGTATTACCAATCACCTTTGTGTTGACTTTTTGCTGTTTATCTCTCACGTAAATTGTGCAAGGTGCGGCACGGAGTGCATGGGACTCAAACGATGATTGAACTGTTATCATTCAAACTTGATGTTTTAGATTTTGGGACCTGCATTTTATAAAAACTCTGATTATAATGAATGATAAATAAATTTTTCCTACAACGTCTCTTTTAAAGTTGTTTTCTATGATTATGATTGTTGTATCCATGAAGTAATACCCCAGATTATCTTTTGCTGCTATATTGTAAAAATAGGGGTGTTACATATAATCTTTTAAGCCCATAAGTTCTGACCCTCCTTTTCTTCTCTAGTCTCTTGACCCTCCTTTTCAAACTTGTAATCTCCTGAGCTTGAGAGGTCTTCATTTTCTCCAGATCAATAACTATATTTTGCAAATTGGTACATAATTTCATCAATTCCTTTAGTTTTAGACTATCCTCACCACTTCGAAGTGTGTTACCTCTTGTAAGCAATAGATTATTGGAAAGTTTAGATACATTCTCAGACCTAGTCTGAGCAATTGTATCCCTCTTGGATTCTTAGCGCCTGGGACCACCACCTGAACTAGTTACTGGGGAACTTGATTCATTAGGTATTGTTGGATCGGGTATTAATGAGGTTACCAATGTCTTGCTTTGCTTCTAATCTAGATAGCGTTCAGTAGCAGCCCTACCAATCTGGTCATACCATCTCCTCATTGATAACCGCATTGATACAGTTGGTCTGTAGGACTCTAGGTGAGGTGATCCTGTCAGTGTCCTTTACTCTTTGGCCACTAGGTTTTGTTCTTTTGAGTTTGAGCGGTGATGCGCTAATGATAGGGTGTGTGATGAGGATCAGTTGGTTGCTGAACTTCACCCATCGTATCTCTTGAGCTTGTACCACTTTGTGGAAATAAACAGGTTGACTCTACTAGAAAATGTCATCGCGGACCACTACCATAGAGAGAGATAATTGTGTCCACAAATATCTTCTTAGTGTGAGAGGGTGCAACATGAATCCTATTATGATTTTGGCATCCCTATTAGTAAAATTAACGATTTTAATAAAAATCGATTAAGAAAGTGAAATGAATGATTAAAATTTAAGATTTATTTATAAATTTAAAATAAGTAGTGACCTTAATTACGGGGTTTTACACACCACATGCTCTTCAATCATAATCCCTTTGCCTTTGTCCTGTGGAGGTTTTGGTACAGAAATTATTGTTGTAGGTATTGTTGTAGTTGTACCCTACTCTGGTTCTTGTATCACAACCTTAACAGCCTTGGGTTTTGCACTTTTCAACTATGCCAGTGCTTGAGCCAAAGTAATTTCAACATCAGTTATTGTAGCAGTTGTTGTAGTTGTAGTTGTAGCAGCAGCATTAACTGTTTCTTTAGCAGTTCTAACAACATCTACATTATCAACAATCACCTCAACACAATCTAAGTCATTAACACCAAACATATCAGTATCATCTTGATCATTAACCAGGGTAATGTCTTCATCAGCATCAATGGCATTTATCCTCCTCCCCTGTTTGGATGCATCCTTACCTAAATCTTCATCTTTAGAGGATTCTACCCTTCTTGATGAACCAACTCTGTACATTCTTTTAAGCCCATGAGTTCTTGACTTATTCCTCCTTGCTAGCTTCTTGACTCTCCTTTTCAAACTTGCAATCTTATTAGCTTGAGTGGTCTTTGTAGTCTCCAAATCAAGAACCCTTTGTTGTAAATTTGTACATAGTTCCATCAATTCATTAAGTTTCTGACTATCCTCACCACTTCAAAGTGTGTTACCTCTTGTGAGCAGTGGATCATTGGATGTTTTAGATACATTCTCAAACCTAGTTTAAGTAATAGTATCCCCTATGGTTTCTTGGCACATAGGACCACTACCTGAAGTAATTACTTGGGAACCAACTTCATTACGTGTTTCCTTGGATTGGGTATTATTGACATTACCCCTATCCTGCTCTGCATCTAAGCTAGGAGCAGTAGTGGCAGCCCTTTCCAAACTGTTATTTATCTCCTCATTGACAGCCTCATCTGCTACATTGTCTGTAGGACCACTACACTAAGGTATCTGAGTGTCCTTTCTCTCTAGCTTCCTAGGTCTTTGTTTCTTTTGAGGTTGAGATGTTGATGGTTGAATAATGATGGGTGTGTGATGGGGATCGGTGGGATTTGCTGAACCTTCACCCATTTCTGCTTGAGCTTGTACCACCATTGTTTGGAATAATGATGTTTTCCTTCTAGAACAAACTTTCCCTACCCTTCTCATATTCCTAAGTATCTTCTTAGTGTGAGAGGGTGCAATATATATTCTATTGTGAGTAGGCATCCCTTCAAGTTGGTTATCCAAAAAGACTTGTAGATACATCAAAAATTTACCAGCATTATCCAAGTTTTTCACCATACTTTCAAAAATGTACTTTGAAAAGATAAACTTCTGGTTTGTAGCTAAACGGATAATTACAGATGCCATAGTGCTACTAAACTCATTCCATGCAGTAGTCTTAGAACTTAGGCATTGTAGAATATTATGAATAAGGAATTTCCATTGTGTGGAAAAGAATGCCTTATAGAAAGTAAGCTTCTGAGAAATTTTCTCATACCTCATCAGTGTAAGCTGTTCAAAGATAGTAGCATTAGGTAGACAATCAATACCTTCAGCATCTTCTAGTTGAAGATCTCTTCTCATAGTTGATTCAGTTATGATTATCTTATTCCCATCCACTAGGGCTTGTAATTGTACTTCCCCATTGACAGTTTTGACCTTGACAGTATCCTAAAATTGTTAAATTCATGAAGTATATATAGCGGGATTGATCGTTAGTGCATATCTTATAGGATTTGCATTCAGAAAATCCACTATCTGCTCAAACCCTTAACTTTCTACAGGTTTAGACAAAAACGCAACCATGTTATGAGTATCAACAAACTTTAGGGTCGTCATTGTGTTGGGTTTTGATGATGAATGATGAAATTGAGTTAGGGTTTGTGATTAGAGAGTATATGATTGAATGAAATCAATTAAATGAGTGATTGAAACCCTTAATCGAAGTATTTATGAAAATACCCTTAACAGCATTAACGTTCACCAGCAGTAGTAAGTTATGCCTGACAACATTAACTTTCAACAGCAGTAGTAAGTTTATGCCTAGCAGCATTAACTTATAACCAGCAGTAGTAAGTAACCCAGCAGTACTAACTCGGCAATAAGTTATGCCTAGCAGCGTTAACTTACAACCAGCAGTAGTAAGTTATGCCTAGCAGCATTAACTTTGAGTCACCAGCATTAACTCCAATTCCATTCCAAACACTTTGTCTGTTTTTAATATATTCATCTCTCTTTCTGTTTTTCAACTCACCATTTCTCTTAATTCTTTTACTCACCAAATCACTATGTTTGTTTTTATTTCACACAGCTCTCTTTCTGTTTTTATTCTCACTAATTCTCTCAATTCTTTTTCTCACCAAAACTCTCTGTCTCTAATAACCAGCTTTTCCATCCACAATCTAACACTTTTCTTAGCTTTTTCTGCAAAATGTTAGTCTAAAAACAAAGAAAATACAAACCATAGAAATTTTCATAATAATCACAGTATTAATTATACCTACCAGTATTAAGTATAACTAACAGTAGTAACTCAGCAGTATTAAGTATAACTAGCAGCACTAATTATACTTAACAGCAGAAACTTTTAATGACATGAATAACAGTACTAATTCACACAAAACTCTACAAAAACGTAAAGAGATAAAAGATTTTAAGGATTTAGCATTCTAATAATAGCAATCAAATATTGAAACCAACTTACATAAAAAGCTTTTGTAAGTAAATCTACAAAATTCTTGTCAGTATGGATTTTGACTATTTGAATAAACTTATTTTCATTGCAATCCCTAATAAAATGATGTCTATTCTCTATATGCTTTGTTTTTGAATGAAAAACAGGATTTTTAATTATGTAAATAGTATTGTTATTGTTAATAAAGATCTTAGTATGCATAAAATTGTACCTATAATCAAGTAGTTGATTCTGAATCCAAATCACTTGTCCATAGCAACTTGAAGCAACCACATACTCAGCTTCTGTTATGGAATTTGTAACCACTGTCTGTTTCTTGCACTGCCATGATATTAATCTACTTCCAAGGAATTGACAACCTCCTTTTGTAGACTTCCTATCCAAGCTTGCTCCAGCATAATCACTATCAGTGTATGCTACCAAATCAAAAGGAGAATCTTTTGGATACCAAAGGCCTAATTTTGTTTCACTTTTAAAGTAACTAAAAATCCTTTTCACAGCATAAAGATGTAAAACCTTTGGATTGACTTGGTATCTAGCATAAGCACATACTGCAAACACGATGTCAGGTCTTGAAGATGTAAGATACATCAATTAACCAATCATTGACCTATACATATAAACATACACTTCTTCACCATCTTCATCTTTAAGCAGAGGCTTTTGAGTTTTCATTGGTGTGCTTGTAGTCTTGACTTTTGTAAACCCAAATTTCTTTAGAATTTCACCAACATATTTATCTTGACTAATAAATATGCCATCCTTCTTTTGCTGCACTTGTAATCCCAAAAAGAATGTAAGTTCTCCCATAGAACTCATCTGAAATTTCTCATGCATCAACTTCTCAAATGCATTGCACAGCTCCTTCTTTGTTGAACCAAAGATGATATCATCCACATACACTTGGACCAGCAAAATATCACCTTTGTACCTTTTGATGAATAAGGTTTTGTCAATTTTCCCTCTTTGAAACTCATTGTCCAACAGATATGTTGACAAGGTTTCATACCAAGCTCTAAATACAGTGCTTTTTCAACCTTGTATACTTTATTAGGAAAGTCTGGATCTTCAAATCATGGTGGTTGACATACATAGACCTCTTCTTTAATCTTTCCATAGAGAAAAGCACTTTTTACATCCATTTGATACACCATAAAAATTTTAAATGAAGCATAAGCTAAAATTAGCCTAATTGCTTTAATTCTTGCAATAGGGGCAAAAAATTCATCATAGTTAATCCCTTCCTCTTGTGTGTATCCTTAAGCAACCAATCTTGCTTTATTTCTTATCATAATACCCCTTTCATCCTTTTATTCCTAAAGACCTATTTAGTGCCTATAGCCCTTTTTCCATTTGGTAAATCCACTAAAGTCCAAACTTCTTGTAGCTTGAATTGTAGAAGCTCTTCCTGCATAGCCTTTATCCATCTTGGATCCTTTAATGCATGAATTACTTTTTGGGTTCTTCTTGTGATAAAAAGCAAGAAAACAAGCAGTTTTAAAGGTCTTTATGGTTTGTTCTTTGTTGAATTATACTAACAAACCCATGTTCCTTCAAATTATTTGACATATTTCGTGTTTGTGTAGCTGATTGCAAATCTCTAATCACTTGATCAAGAGGATGATCTTTATGAATTCTTGTAGTTGGATTAGGACTGACTTGGATTGTTGTATTCAAGTTGTTCATGTCAGCCTCTACACCATCATCTTCATCATTTCTTGTGAAGTCAAATATGCTAATATCTTCCAAAGCATGCATATTTGGATCATCTGGAAGTTCAATGCTTGTTTTTCCACCAACCGCATTAACTTCATTTGTGCTAGCAGCATTAACATTGTTAGTGTTGTTAACATTATCTTCCTTTTCTTAATCATTACTTTCACTGTGTTTTCTTGGATCTTCATCAAACTTCTTTCCATCATCACTTGAAGGTTTGGATCCATCATCATGAGAACTCTTTGGATCTTGGGAAAATGGTAGATCAGTAGTCCATAATGGTAGCAAAATATAATCTTTGACAGGTTCTGTCTCCTTTCTAGCTTGACCTGCATTATCACTTGCTTTTGTACCTACAAAACCATTAGACTGTATACCTACAATAATTGGCTCATAAGTCATTGTTCTTTTTAGTGCATCAATATCAAATAGACAATCAGGTCCACTCCCTACAACATTAGGTGTACTTTCACTGAACCTAATATGAGTTTTCTTTCACTATCCTTGTTCTACTATTGAATACTCTAAAGGCTTTACTATTCAAAGAGTATCCAACAAAGAATCCTTCATCAGCCTTACCATCAAATTTGCCTAAGTGATCTATGGTATTGAGAATGGTAACAGGACACCCAAATAGTTTTATAAAACTTAAAGTTGGTGTTCTACCATATAAAAGTTCATATGGGTCTTGTTATGAGGCTTAACTACTAATGCTCTATTTTACACATAGCAAGCAGTATTAACTGCTTCTGCTCAAAAAGTAGTTGGCAACTTAGAATCAGCTTGCTTAGTCCTAGCAGCCTCAATTAGTGTCCTATTCCTCCTTTCAGCAACTCCATTTTGTTGAAGAGTTCTAGATGCACTAAATTGTCTCAAAATACCCTTCTTTTCACAAAATTGATTCATTTCTCTGTTTTTGAACTCAGTCTTATTATCACATCTAATCACCTTAACCTTGTGATCTACTAGATTTTCTATCCCAGTTATAAAGGACTTAAGAATGCCACTAGTCTCATCCTTAGTAGCTAGAAAGAAAACCCATGTAAACCTACTATAATCATCTGTGACAACTAGGCAATACATTTTCTTCATAAGGCTTTTTACAATTGTTGGACCAAACAAGTCCATATGCAACAAATGTAAAGGAAGACTGATTGAGTTCTCTATTTTAGACTTACAAGAGGCTCTGTGTTGCTTTCCCTTTTGACAAGCAACACAGGTTTGATCATTTTTAAAAAGTTTAGAAGGTAAACCTCTTACAAGATTTCCCTTAACCAGTTTATTCATGGTATTAAAATTTAAGTGACATAGCCTTCTATGCCGAAGTTTAGATTCATCTTATGTGGCTTTTTCAAAGAGACAAGTTAAACCTCTTTTAGGAACTGTGTTTTTTAAATCAACACTATACATATTTTTCTTTCTAGGAACTCTAAGTAAAACTTGACTTTCATCAATTAACTTAAATTTTGGAGATAAAACAATACATTCAGTGTCATTAAAAAAAACACTATTCTTTTTATCACACATTTTTGAGATACTAAAGAGATTAAACTTTAACTCTCTTACAAAATACACATTTTTAAAATCTAAATTACCAGTTTTAATGGTACCTTTTCCTGTGATTTTCTTTCCTTTGGGGTTCTGTAACATTCCATATTTAAGGTCATTATTTACTCTGAGCTTTATTTCTATTTTCATTTTTTAAGCGAGTTATTAATTTTACGTTTACCCGATTTAGTAAGATTTTCCCGTTCTTAGCTTTGCGTGAGCCGAAATTAGAAATCTATTCCGTCTTCACATCTTAAGTGATTTAATAATCTCATAATATTCCTCGATGATTATAATATACACCATTTTCATTTTCCGTTGTGTTTCGTATTTACGTAAATTCTTGCTAAAACTCGCGTTTTTACCTTAAAACCTTACCTTTACTTAATTAATCTTACACCACACTTTAAACTAAATATAACACAAATAAAAATCAAAAAAAAATATTTTTACAAACCCAAGGCCTACGGCCGGTTTACCCAACCCACACACAAACCCACTTTACAATTTTCTATAAACCTAATCATACTCTCATTTTCCCATACATGCAAAACCTTTCACTTCTCAAAATCTCAAAAATTTCTCTCCTTCCTTCCCTATTCTTGCTGCTGCCGAACACAATAGCACCACCACCACCTCTCTCACAAAATTTTCCTACTCCTTTTATCCATTATAACACCATCCTAAAGCCTCTTGCAAAGTTTGGCAAAGATTCATGAAGATTTGAAGAAGTTAGGGCTTGTTTCTTGGGTTTTCTTGAAGGGTTTTGATTGGGGTTTTGTTGGAAGAGTATTACCATTGTTAGAGGAAGGTTAGAAGCATTATAAACTTGGGTGTTCTTTGGTTCGAATCAGCCCACACAAGAAAAGTGGGATTGGTGTTTGATTCTCTAGCCTTAATCTTTCTTTTTGTAAGCCCTAATCTTTCTTTTATTAGTCCTACCTTTTTATTTCTTGTTTTCTTTAATTTTAATCCATGAAAATGGATGTTTAAGTTCTGAATATGTATGTATGGTTATGTTCTTGAGGGTGTTTTCAATTAGTTATGGCATTTTGTTAGGTCTTAGATGATTAAAATGAAGTTTATAAAGGTTATAAGTTAAAATAATGGGACTGTTTTGAAAACAGTAGCAAAACGTGTGATTTTCTAAAAATATTTGGCCTGGAGCCTATGAGTAAATTACATTACTGGAAAGATACATGTCTTAGCATCATAGGATAGTTGGATGCTCAACCAACTCCTTGGGATGAGTGAGTTATGGCCAAAACAAGAAAATATGTCAAATCTGGACATATGATTGGAATACAAGTTAAACTCCAAATTTTTGCCATAAAATAATAGGTCTTAAAGATTTGGGCCAGTGTAGACATCATAAGGAAACCATATCCTTTGACCTCACCATCATTTCTATCATGGTTTGGGATTTATGGCCATTTTAGTAAAGGGTAAATGTTTTTGAAACTTTCTGTTTTGGATAACCAGGGGTAAAATGGTCTTTTCACATAGTTACGAAACTTTGTAAATTATGAGACTTACATTTCTAGAAACTAGACACAAATAGATTTCCAGGGAAAAAGCTTATATATAGAACAGTTATTTGTGAGCTAGGATATATGAGTCCATGAAGTCAAGTTAAAACAGAAACCGAGTTTTTACGTCTAGTCTAAAAATTTAAAAACGTATAGTACACCGTGATAAAATAAAAGTTAGAAGCTAAAACTTAATAGATGTTCATTTGCTTATAAGACCAGGTCACACGTCAATTTGGGATTAAAAAGGACTTAGGGAAGTTCTAGTGAAATGCCATGCTTATCTCAGAAACACATCTCATGATCACATGTTTAATTTTACGTATGTACTTTCACGTACTAAAGATCGCGTCACGTCTTTAGGAGGTGCTTAGGATTACTTTCCGCTCGTTCAAGACCTCGTCATACTTCAGAATTAATTGTTCTACGTGGAGTTCATATCTCGCTTTCAACTTTGAACTTTGTTTATAAACCCCGCGAGGGAGATACATGCTTGTTTTATAAACTGAACACAAGAAACTTTATGGTATGCTGGACCCGAATATGAGATTAATTGCATGAGTAGCTATTGCCAAAAGACCCCACATCATAACAGAAAATTGCCTATAAAGGTGAGCGTCTAGTACAAGTAAATAGAATCTATGTGGGTTTTGATAGCCCTGTCCGGGGGTATGGAATCGAATCCTTCGAGCACTAACCATCAATGGACAATTTGTATTTAGAAGTAGAGTATAAGGCAAATAAACCTAAGTATGGGGGCAACATCATGATTTACATACAAGATATGTGTGTTAACGTCAAGGCTTCGTGTCCCATGAGCTAATTGCAATATAAACTTGAGTTAATGTCTTGTCCGTACAACAATTTCCACACGATGACAAAACTTGTGGTTCCTTTTATCCTTACAAACTCCTATGGATTCACTCAACATTTTTGTTGATTTTTTTAAGCATGTTTTAATCTTAGGTAGCAAGGGAGATGATGCATGTTTATGAGGATTCTGCGCTAACGTATTTAAAAGAACGCTTGCATTTTGTTCCATTTTACAAAAACTGATTATCCATGTTTTGGAAAACTTATGTTATGTATTGGTGATGATCCTGTGGGACGTATGTTTAATTACACTGAAACTCTTTAAATGGAACAACTGCTTTTAACGCTCCTTTTCGAGTCTTTTCTTATCCTTAGTGCAATAGTAACTATGAATTAACACCCAATGTTGTATATTCCCGCTGCGGAAATTTGGGGGTTAAAAATAGATCCCCCCAGGACCAGGAGAAACTACATTCACATGCCCGTATGAGAACTTTCCGCGTACCGTCGCATGCTATTCTGGCTTGTGTAGATGCTCCCTAGTACTTCTCAACGTGTATGATTGACCATATTCCATGATGATGATCGAAAAGACATGGAATGTTAATTGATGATTCTCGTTTTTGGGAATAGTTTTGATTCGTGCCTCTCCATTTAGAAAATATGCTAAGACGGTGTGAAGTACACAAATTAGTTCTAATTGGGCGAAGTCCACTTTATATGTGTAGAGAAGGAATTGTATTAGGGCTTAAAATTTCAAAGTCAAGAATTGAGGTCGATCGTGCTAAAGTCGATGTTATCGCTAAGCTACCTCACCCAACTACCGTAAAAGGTGTTAGGAGTTTCTTAGGTCATGCAGGATTTTACCGCCGATTTATCCAAGACTTTTCTAAGATTTCTAGACCAATGACTCACCTTCTTGAGAAGGAAACACCGTGTGTGTTTTCTAAGGATTATATTGATGCTTTTCAGACCCTTAAAAAGAAGCTTACCGAAGATCCAATCTTAGTTTATCGCCCGATGGAACCTACCTTTCGAACACATTTGATTCAGGATTTCGCATTTGTGCGTTTTTAGGAACACAAAAGATTAGCACGTTTCACTAAACATTATGCTATTAAGAAACAATGACAGAAACACAATTCATTACACTTACCACGAAAAAGGAAATGTTTGCCTTGTGTATGCTTTTAAAAAGTTTTCAGCCATATCTGTCTTATCTAAAAGCCAAGTGTATCACGGACACTAAACGGCTTAAAATACCTTATGAACAAACAAGACGCTAAGCCGAGGTTGCACCGTTGGTACTTCTCCAACAAGAATTAAAAATCACATCCGTGAATAAAAAAGGAAGGGAGAACCCGCGGCAGAATCATTTATCTAGACATGAAGAATCCTCATAAGGATAGTGGTTACGAAAACAAAGACATAAATGGAAACATTTTCCTTTAGAAACTCATGAGTTATTTCTATTTGAAAGTACCCCCATGGTTTTGCGGAACTTATGCAAAATACCATGGGCGGGGAATTTTAATCATTAAAAGGAATGTCAACTCTACACAAGAGGAATTTTTTTCAGATAATAAACAGTTATTTCAGGACAACAATCCTTATCTTTATTTGAGTACGTGTGCGGATCAAATCATTCGAAAGGTGTATCATGGGCAAGAAGCTCTTGAAACCTTCAATCATGTCATTAAGGACCCATCCAGGGGGCCATCATAGTGCAATCTCACCGCTCAGGAAAAGTATTGTGATGCTGGTTTCTTTGCCTACCATATAATCGAATGCCCATACGATGATCAAATCTTATGGTACATTCCTAAGACAAGAGCAAAAATTCAAAACGAGATGAAATGCCTCAAAACGCTATCCAATTTGTAAAATCTTCGATATATGGGGTATTGATTTTATGGGACCATTTCCGTCTTCACATGAGAATAAATACATCCTCGTTGCCGTTGATTATCTTTCAAAATGGGTTGAAGCAAAGGCGCTCCCCACAAATGATGCTAGAGGTTGTAGTTAAGTTTTGAAATCCCTTTTTGCACATATTCGGAAACACCTCAGAGCTATTATAAGCGGATCGTGGGAACCCATTTTTTGTAATGATCAATTTGCTAAAGTAATGTCTAAGTATGGGGTCACTCATCGTCTAGTCTAGCCGCTAAGCACCCTCAAACGGAGCCGGATCCAAGTGGAAGGTGTCCAATCGAGGTTTAAAACTAATCTAGAAAGGACGTTTAAAGAAAACTAGGCCTCATGGTCCGACAAACTAGATGAAGCTTTATGGGCATTTCGTACTGCTTTTAAGACACCAATTGGTTGTACGCCTTACAAGTTAGTGTACGGAAAGTCTTGCCATTTACCTATCGAGTTAGAGCATAAAGCATATTGGGCTTTGAAACATGCTAACTTCGATCTTAAAACCGCGGGTGATCATCGTAAGCTTCAACTTAATAACTAATGACTTTGGTAAACCAATCTTACTTACGAGAATTCCTTTGATTATAGAGAGAGGACGAAGAATCTTCACGACTCAAAGATCAAAAACCCAATTTTCAATGTTGTGATCGAGTTTTTACCTCTTTAACTCTCGTCTAAAAGAGATTCTTCGAGAAAGCGTAAACTCGTTGGTCATGACCTTTCACCATCACGCAAAGTTTTCCGATACGGAACCATTGAGTTATCACATCCCGATGGTCCCGAACTTTAAGGTGGAATGTCATCGTGTTAAGCATTACTTCGAAGGACTACCATCACCCAAGGTAGTCCTAGATGCTCTACACCTCTCTTCCAATGATGAATGAAATTCGGGGATCGTTTCAAGCTATTTGGACTCAGTTACCAAAAACAAATCGCTTCGTGGATGCACCAAAGTACCCATCTTATCCTTCTATTTTCTTTCTTATTTCTATTGTGATGAGAGGAGGCTTGTACTCTTCCGATTCTTGTTGTGTTTGTACTTTTGATTGTTTGCAGGATTGACCCAAAGTTTTCTAAAAGACTCTCGTTTCGGTGTTTGTCCCGGTCCACTCGAGCTTCCTACCCTTTGCTTGCCATTAGTTTGGGGAAATCCGATATCCTAAGATTATTATCGACTAACATTTATCTTCTAGCATACTTGATAAACGGCTTAAGATTTTTGTGATAATCTCTTCATGCTTGGATTATGCATTCGACTTTTTGAGTTCTAGTATGGGGTTTTTAAGTCTTAGGCTAGGAAACATTGAGGACAATGTTTAATTTTAGTATGGGGTAGTATATCTTTGATATAATCTTACCTACCTTTGCCTGTTGTTCTCACGTACCCCGTTTTCCCACCAAAATTTTAAAAAAATATGAAAAATTTAAAAAATTTCAAAAATAAAATAAGTGTTTTGTCACAATTTTGACTTTCCTACTGGGTAGAATAAGAATAAATTTTGACTCGATCGAGCGTGTTGAGCTCTAGCTTGTTCCTTAACTTTTAGGCTAAGCGTTCGCGGAAATTCGCGAAGAACGAAAAATGATAGAGTTAAGTACGAGTGGGATGCTAAACAAGGATTAGTTGGAAATCTTAAGAGCTCATGTATGTAATTTGTGACTTTTTCTCCCATAAACTCTTAACTGGATTAATATACGTGCTATTTTTGGAGACTAAACTTAAATCAACATTTTTTATGTAATATATAGCAAAAATTTTAGTCTTAGTTCAAACTTATACTTGAATTTTTCAAAAAGAAGTCTTCTATATAAAAAAATAAAAAATAAAAAAATAAAAAAAATGAAAAATGATGATAATAATAAACATAAACTGTA
>BQNB010109012.1:0-22843 GCA_026074375.1 Tanacetum coccineum | reverse complement strand
TATATATCTTGTGCTGTTGATCTTGAAGTAACACGCCCCGGATCCTTATTCCGCTGCTACCCATTTTGGGGGTGTTACAACAAGGACTTGTGGTGAAATAACAAGTATCACACTTGGGGGGTGTTTCTGCCAAAATTCCAAATGTTTATAAACACAAGGACGAAAATTGCTAAGACACCTATATACTTGGAGGACCATTTGTGACAAAAAGCCCAAACCCTCACCCTATTTTTGAAACACTGTACATCTCTCCCACCACTTTTCCCGCCAATCACTCATAAACCCCAAACCTGTCACTTTCCACCTCGTTGACCTCCCCACATCCCTCCAAACATGTCACTAACCTAAACCCCACCCCCCACATGGATGTGCCAAGCTGGCAATCCTAAACCCCTCAAGATTCGAATCAATGGTTGTTATAGCTCGGATTGGGCAACACTCAAAACCAAGGGCCAGGATTGGACTTGTGTTTACACACACACAAGAAACACATATGCTCAATTGTGTCTACAAAGAAGCATACAAGGAAGAGGACAAGAAGAAAAGACCAAAGTCCAAACCCTAGCTTGTTTCTATAAAAGCTTTTGTAAGCCCTTAAGGCAAAGAGTTAGTTTTTAGTGTAGTTTGAGAGCTCAGTTTTAGTTTTTTAACTTAGTTTACTTTTATGTACTTGTACTCTCTTTTTTAATGAAAATTCAGTTTATCATTCACATTGTGTTCTAAGTTACTTGTGTTTCTTTAAAAATCATATAAGCTCTTAATATAAGCCATCTTTAACCTGTTTTTAAACTTTGATACAAAAATTTAAGAAAAATTCAAAAGGAAAAAAAAGTTACTGTTTGATTAAGCTAATGGATGAATGGGCAGTCTTGGATGGCTCATTGGGGTGTTTAGTATAGCTTATTTATAAGCTAAGGGGTAGGATTAGAGCTTATTTAGGTTCATACACTCCTGTTTTGAGCAAGGAGCCAAGGTACACTTCCTTTTAAATTTTTGCTTTTTAGTTACTGTAGCATTGCTTATTTTCAGCTTATTGATGACTTTTTGTGCTTATTTATGTTTAGTTATGCTTAAGAATGCCCTTTAGTTGCTCTTGTATCATTTACTTGTCATTTGCCTAAAAACTGCCTAGTTAGCTTATTTCTACTGTTAGCTTATGAGCTTCTTTTCAAGTGCTTATTTGTTTTTGATTTTTACTTTTTATTATTTAATGTTGCATGTTTAGTAGTTGACTTTAAAATTTTGAGCTTAATTCAGTCTTTATAAGTTTTAAAACCCGTTTTTAAAATCTAAAGGGGTGTTTGGGTTAAGCCCAAAATGGGTCAAAATGGTAAGGTTATGGGTTGGTGTCACTTGGCCAACTTTGGCTTAAGTCATTAAGCTCTTTTGAGTCTGTTTTCCAAAAAATTTAAGTCCAAAAAGTGTTTTTCAAGTTTTCTAAGTTGTTCCTTAAAACTGTTGGTTTCAAAAGAGACTCAAAGAGCTTATTTGGATAAGCCCTTGTAAATCTAGGTTGTAGTGTTAATCTTATGTCAATTGTGTGTTGCAAGAACCAACTAGCTAAAGCCTTAGGAGTCCTTATGTTTTGTTCAAATCTGTCAACACATTTTTCAAGTTTTTCAAAAGTCAAATTACCTATTTCTTTTTGCAAAAATCAGCAGCTTTAAAGTGTTTTTAAAAGCTTAAAATTTGAGCATAAGCTCACCTTAAGCTTTGCTCAATCTGTCTTAACTTTATTTTTCAATTTGAGCTTATTTGACAGCTTATTTTAAGCTGTTAAACTAAGCCCCCCTTTTTTTAGTTCATTTGCCCTGGTGCTAGACACCCTTTTTAAGATCCCTTTCTAGCTTATTTGTCACTTAAGCCCTTAGATCTTTTTAGCTTTTTAGATTGCCCTTAGGTCCAGCTATAAGCCCCAACAAGCTCAATCCTTAGGAAGCCCTTTTAAGTGCTTAATCCTAAGCACAAAAGTGGCCATTTAAATTTTTTAAGCATAGTGTAGGAAATAGCTTATTCTTGTTCCAGCTTATTTTATGCTTTTTAATTGCTATTTTAGTGTTCTAACTTGCTTATTCAGTTCCATTGTTACCTGTGTTTGCTTATTAGTCCTTCCCTTTTGCTAATTCTTGCTTAAAACCTAAAAAGAAAGTAGCCATTTTAAGCCTTTAAGCTCATAAGCCACTGCCAACTTTAGAGCCCTTTTTCAGCTTATTTATAAGCATTCACAAAAAGCTGTAGTTATATAAAATGATTATCTTCATGTGCTTAACAAGTTTGGTTAAAAAGTTTTTCTAAAAAAAAAGAGGAGATAAGAGGAAACCCGGGTGAGCAAGACTCGAACCCGGGTCTCAACCCTCAATACACCTCTTTTATAACAAACACTCTTACCGCTGTGCCCTTGGGTCTTTTCTGTTAGACCCTTGGGCACCTTGGTATATAAGGGTGTTTGGCCCTTTTTAGCTTATAAGCCCGATTGGCTTATTTTCAGCTTATTTATAAGCTGAATTTCTGGCTTCTTATTTTTCTTAGGATAGTTTTAGGGTAAAGTAATTTTAGTAATTTTTTCAGAATTTTTAAAAATAGTTTAGTATTTTTTATAATTTAATTTCTTTAAAAGTTTTGAAAATTCATAAAAAATACAAATATTATCAAAAAAATATTTTTCTTTTTTAGGAAATTTTCTTTAGTCATATTTTACGTAGGAAAAATAGAAAAACTTTTGTAGGATTAATTTCGCAAACTTTTGATTTTTAAAGAACGGGTCTCGGGCACGGTTCTTGTCTTGACTCGTTTTTGGGTCAAACGGCCTCCGTTTTCAGTCTAGTATTTTTTAAACTTTGTTATTTGTCATTTAGAATCTATTTTAGCTTTTAAATTTGTTTTAAGGTTTAATTTGCAAAATTTAGGTTTTTGACCTTCGTTTTTCGTGCCCGTTTTAGGATTTAAGTTATTTAGCTTTCATTTTTAGGTTTTTCTCAATCGTTTTTGCTTGTTATTAATTAATTTAGCTTTCTACTCTCCCAAATCATTAATCTCATTAAACTCAATTTTCGACTGTATGATAATCGATTTCAAAGCACAGCCTTCGCTGTGGATAAAGACCCCGGGGATTATTCTATACTACTTCTCGGGTTTTCATTGGTTATTTTTTAGGATATATAATTATTTATATATATTTTCATTATTATTATATAATATTATTATATATATATATATTATATATATATATATATTATATATTGTATATATATATATATATTATATACTATATATATAAGGTGTAGTTTAGCACCAATCAGTTTGCTTTGTTATTTGGTTATGGTTGAAAAAGATGGATGCGTTTTCTTTTAGATGAGGTTAGATGTGTTTATGTGATTGGTGTTATGGTTGTTTTGGAGAAAGGTGTATGTGTTTTAGTTTATCCAATAAAGTGATAAGGTTAGAGATGGAGCAGGTCTAAGATTTGGGAGAGAAGAGGGGATAGAGGCGATTAAATTTGTGATTAGGGCTACCTATTAATTAGGGTACTGGTGTTATATATTGCGTCAATGGGTATTAGGGTATTGGGCTTTATTGCTTTCCAAATTCGAATTGGGCTCATATATTCGAGGTTTATGTTTTATTTATTAGTGAAATGTATATATGGGCTATGTCTTTGATAATTGTCACATGGAGGCATGGAGCTGCTCTTTGGCAAATATTACTATTCGGAAGTTAACTAGAATATAATGTTAATGGACCAGTTTGGTTATATTTTTGGGCCTGCTATTGTAATTAAAAGGTGGGCTTGACTTCTAGTGATTGATGCCAAAAATACTTATTAGCTTTGCTATTTGATTGGTATTATCAGTTTTGTACAAGTACAAGTATGACAATTGAGCATTTGAGCCGGGTATAACAGCTTCACTTGGGATTAAAACTAAATTTGGCTAAATGATTCACTTAAGATAATTTTTTGCTATATTTAGTTGTATGATTTAATTGTGCATCGTTTTATTGTTGTCTATCTTATTAACAAAAGTCTATACAAATTGGTGTATAAATTGGTTAACTTGGACTAAATATTTGAGATTAAATGGTTATTGGTTGTATTCGAGGACAAAGTGACAAAGTGACAATGAGACGAGATCGGGATCAATAATTATAAAGAATCATGGAACTTAATTTTTCTAAAAAGGCTAGATTTCGTATTAATTTTTTAAGTGGCTACGGAGTTGATTGGGTATCACTTATTTGAGATTGAAATTTGATTTCACGAAGGCGTGCACTTATTTTATCTTGAAGTCGGGATTTAGTCATTCATAGTTGGTTGGATGCATGACTTTCAATGATAACTTGCTCGGGCTTAATATTTTGGATGAAGACTTGGGTTATCTAGTTACCAGTAGTCGAGATGGTTGGTTGAAGACCTGAATAACTATCACTTAAAGGAGATATGTTGTAGTTCTCAGTGTCACACGTAGAAGACCTTGTGGATAATCGCAAAGGGTGATGAATGTCTTATACTTTGCTTGGTAAGTATTGTGTTTCTCTACATTATTCTTCCAACATTAGTGCAAGCTTAAGTCATAAAAATGGGGAATTCTACTTCAGTTTCAAGTTTGGTATATCGAGTTTACTCCATCAGTGGTAAACATACGGTAGGCTGTTGATCTTGTTTAATGTAGTTCTAGTTTCTTAACCAAAGGTTTATATAAATTGGTGTATAAATTGGTTAACTTGAACTAAATATTTCAGATTAATAGGTTATCACTTTGGTTCATCGGGTTTACTCCATCAGTGGTCACTTCAAATAGCCTACAAAACGGTTGGTAAAAAGATAGTCAGAGAGAGTTCATGAGTAGAGATTTGATCAAATTGATTCTCGTGGGATACATTTGAGCTAATTTATTATTTACACAAGTATTCAAGTATATGTGCGTACAAGTTTTTGTTGATTTCGAGGTATCAAAACCATCAAGGGGGAAGGAGGATATACATATGAGAGTCTTTGCCTTTCCTTTCTTGAAAGCTTGAATAAGTCATCTTTCTTGAAAATCTTTTATGTTAGGCCATGCGGGAAGACAAATGTCATAACCGCAGAGAAAATCAGTGCTTTAACTTGTAGCTTTTGGGTGCATTTCTTCAACCACATGGAGGAAGAGATATCTTATGAATTTTAGTATGTATTATTAGAATTTCCAGAAGAAAGAGTTGTGAGAAGAATTATTCAAGCATGAGAAGATACGTTGTTGATCCAGTTATCCCCAAAACGGTTAATCACTAAGCTTATTCCTAAAGAAGCAGTAATATTTGATGTGGTATCCTACTAATTCCGTTGTGCACTTAATTATTCTAAGCTTGTAAGAAAGCTTTGAAACTGCTCGAGAAGGATTGCTAGTTTGGGGGGAAGCTTTAAAAGCTTCTAAATCAATAATATGTGGCATGAATTTAGGGGAAGCTAATTCAAAATCTTCTCCTTAACCAAAAGTGTATGGGTTACTTGGTTCGTGCCTATTACAATATTTCTCCTACAAGGTACTACAAAGATGATCCATGTTGGAGTGCAGACTTGAAGTCAATGACCACAGAAGACATCATCAGCATTGGAAGCTTCGTGGAAGTTCTTGTTCTTAATCATTATGTACTTGTTAGGAAAATATTGTAAGTAATTTCGTATATCGTCCCATGGGGGAAGATTGTTAGGATTTTATTTTATGTGACGATATTTACAAAATTACCATAGTTTACAATAGCACAATACGCATGGACTAGAATAGACATTCTTGTATACTTAGTGTTAGGTCTTGATTTTAGGATCGAATAAGCTATCTAGTGTATGTTTAGGTGTTTGTATGTGTTTGTTATATAGAGAGAAAGTAGTTAGAGAGAAGGAGGAGGAGAGGATAGAGTAGAGAGAGAAAGTAAAAGGAGAGAAATGAGAATTATATTGAGAGAAGCTTACCTCATCAATGAGTGGAGGGTATTTATACCCTTTACAAGATAAGCTCTTTGCTCATGGCTTTTACATAGCCTTGTCTCGTGACTACATTTTAGTCACAAGACCTTCACCTAACTATTACACACTTAATATTTCTCTAATTATTACAAGACTTCTATCTCAATAAGATTGTCACTTTTTGTATTCCTAACAATCTCCCCCTAAGGGACGATCATTGAGATCTCTCTTTGATTACATTAAATGATCAACACTTTCTATTCCTAACAATCTCCCCTAAGGGATGATCATTGAGATCTCTCTTGTGACCTTGATCTTTAATCTTTAATGCTTGTTGTCTTTAGTCTTGTTATGTAACAGTGGTCTCATTTCAATCATGCTCTTGTGATATTGATCTTTATCTTTGATTTGCCTTTGTCTTTGCCTTTGAGATCTTTTCAAATCATCCTTTGCCGTGAATCCATCTTGATTTATCTTTTGAAGCTTTTGACCAACATACTCATACTTTCCTTGATTACTAACAATCTTCCTCATGTAGAACTTTTGACTTGACCATAAGCTTGATGATTTGAGGAAGTCCTTTGATTTATCAGAGTTGCGGAAGTATATCTTTAAACTTTGAGTATGAGTTATGAAGGCATAAATACAACGGTGTAGTAGCTTGAGAAAGGTAGAGATGTTATTATCGTTCTTGTACATACTTCACACAAAACAACTCGTAGAAGTTGAAATTATAACATCAAAGACAATTTAGTCCCAAATGTTATATACATCAAAGTCAACTAAGTCCCGAATGTATACATTTCTTCCTCTTGATTGTTGTTGTAGAAGATGAATGTAGCAATGTAAGAGTAGTAACAATCTCCCCTATCAATCTTGTGACATCGTATGTGATATGGGTAATCCAACACTTCACTTGAGTAAATCAAAGAAACGTTGTTTGTGTTTTTCGAAAACAAATTCCAAAATAACACAATAACTACTAGATCACTTAGATTGCTAGTTAACACTAAATGAATCATTAAGCAATCATTTTCGAATTAGTGACCTACATTCAACGTTGACTTGATGTTAGCACTGGTAGGATTTCCATTCATCATTGTGAATACTTTTAATTTAAGTATCACTCTGGAATGTTTCGGCAATGTCACTAAGACTCAGCAATGTCACATAGACATATAAGTGACTCTTGTACTTTTTGTATCACTGATGTTTAATAAAAATATGCTTTTTTATCCTATGTGAGATTTATGGCTTGATCTCATTTAGCTCTAGACTCAATTAGTGCATTTTTGTTTTAGTGATCGGAGGCTGAAGCAGACTGCCACCTTTTTAATATCAACATTCTCGGAGTGAGAAGTCAATAGATTATGTGTTTAATCTCCGTGACAATGAAACAAGAATTCTTTTGAGAGAACCTTGAGTGGTTGGGAAGGGTTTTGCATTGCATCATTGGGTCCATGACGTCTTTCTTCAATACCAAATATCATCTTTGTGATATTCGATAGATTATGTATTGACATGGTTTCTGCCTTAAGTTTTGTGGATGGCTTCTTTCTTTTCACCCTTTACACATCATTTCTTTTTCATTCTTTAACCCCTTCAATGTCTATCAAGACGTCATTACTATCATCATGTTGTGATTATTCTGATGATAGCTCATGCCTTAGTGGACATTATTCCCAATTCATTCAACTCCATCATACCTAAGGACTTTTATTTTATCTATTTGAAATGTCCTTGGGTAGATCCCTCCGGTTCTGGTTGGATCATGGGATAATACCTAACCTTACCACCTTATTCCTTTTTTGATCATCGTGAGGTAGTTGGTTGTTGGGTATTAAGATCGAAACCATAAAACCTTTTGAAAATCAATCAAAAGTGTTTTGATATAAATCAAAACTTTTAACACTTTGAAAGTTTCACTTTTAAGAAATACTCCCCCTACACATGTGCATCATAATATTGAAAGAGTTTTGCATGAGGAAAGAGCTTCGCACTTGAGTCTTTAGATCACTTTGTTATTCCATACATTTTAGGCATTTTATCTTTCTTGATCACATTTTAATCACATTTTCTCCCCCTCAAAAATAGCATACCATATGATATTTTTGACATCAATTGATTAAAATAGCTATTTGAGTTTTTGAAAGTACATGGGAGACTATCACATTTTAATCCAATAGCATACCATATGATATTTTTGATATCAACAGATTAAAATAGCTATATGAGTTTTTGAAAACACATGGGATAAAACGGATATAGCATGATTATGATTTGGAAACCATTTGTCCCCCCCCCCCCCCCCCCCCCCCCCCCCCCCCCCCCCCCCCCCCCCCCCCCCATTCCTGTTTTAAACAAATTTGAAAGAACTAGTTGAGCCAAGTGTGTTTTGTTTATATCTAAAACGGATGGTCCTCTAAGCTGCTAACGGGGTATTTTCAAATACACTCAGCGGAGGATGCAACCGACTCTATGTAACAACGCTTTTGAGTACCCTAGACCGGATGCAACTTAGATCGCTGACGCGCTTGTCAATATATTCACATTTCGCAACAACTATTTTTGACATGTAAAGTTTCTTTTTGTTTAAAAACATTTTTCATTATACTCCCCCTCAATAATACAACACTTTACTTTGAATGACACCACAAGTATATTGAAGGATAGAGTGAGTGTTGAGCACATTATTTTAAAAGATTTTGAATTATCTTTTTGAAAAATTCTTAAAAAATAATGCTCAAACACTACTTGTTTTGGAAGCTGATGTAAATCCAAAAACATTTATTAAGGAAAGGAGTGTTGAAAACACAATTTGAAAGATTTTGGAAAATCTTTTTGAAAAATTCTGGAAAATTATGTTCAACATTAAACGCTTGGTTTTGAAAAACTCCCCCTCAAAAGTAGATGTAAGTCAAATGATTTAGTGAGGAAGGGAGTGTTGAACACACAATTTGAAAGATTTTAAAACATCTTTTTGAATAATTCTTGAAAATTTTGTTCAAACTTTTGAAAACCATTTTACTTGAGCTCAATATTTTAAATATCTTAATGAACTAGCTCAAGTCCGAGAAGTTGTAAGCTTCTCGTTGTGAGGATAAATGTACAAAAATGCACACTTGCCTTTATTTGAAGAACTAGTCCTAAGCTGACATTTACTTGAAGTCATATGTCCCGAGCAAACTTTTTGAAAGAATTTTTGATTAAAAATTGCCCAGGACAAAGAAGATTTTTGTTCTTTTGAAGATAAAGCGCACTGAAATGTACACTTTTCTTTTATTTGAAAACCGGGTTGTTATCTGATATTTAATAACAAATCATTAACTTGAACTACAAAACTTTGAATGTTTTGATATAATAGCTCAAGACCGAAAAATTTTCTCTTTTTATTGTTAAGGATAAACGCACTAAAAAGGTACACTTTCCTTTTATTTGAGGCACGGGTTGCAATTTGACATTTGATTACAAACCATTGTGACATCGAATTAGACAACAACCTTTGGAATCCATTTAAGCATGGTGCTAAAGGGTTTGCTAAGTTTTGAAAACCAATTGAAAGTTATGTCAGTGAATTTGTAAAGATGTTGAGTTTCCAACGAAGTGCTTGATTGAAAACGGTATTTCATTTGAAAACAACTCTCGTGGAATCAACAGAGATTTAAAATTCCTTTTGATTTTCCATTGACTATTGAAACTCGGTGTTTCTTGAGGACTTTTAAATCTTGTTGACGAAGAAGATTTCCATTTATTATTAACATTTTGTGCAACGTTCTGAAAATCCATTTTTGAACCATTTCAAAATCTTCCACTGTTTTTGTTTTTCAAAGCCGAGTCATTCTTGTTTTGCATAGGAAGCATTTCTATTTTAGAATATTTGAAAGATTTTGAATGACTTTGCTTTGGTCTCCACACTTGTTTTACCGGTGTAAAACGAGAGTGTGTGGTTACAAAAACTTGATTCTTATCTTTTAAAGCACTTGTCTTAAAATTGTTTTACCGGTGTAAAACGAGAGTGTGTGGTTACAAAAACTTGATTCTTATCTTTTAAAGCACTTGTCTTAAAAACCACTTGAGAATTAGGTGTTTCAAAAGTTTGAGTTTTCTTAGACAACCTCCATACTTGTTTTACCGGTGTAAAACGAGAGTTTGGAGTTTCAAAAACTTGATTCTTTGCGTTTGAAGCACTTGTCTTAAAAACCTTTTGAGGAGTAGGTGTTTTAAAACTTTGAGATTTCTTAGAAAACTTCCTATCTTTTTGCAAAGAATAGGTTGTAAACTGAGAAACCCTTTTTGAAAACGGTTTTAAGAATTCACCCGTGTGAACCTTTTTCGAAACACTTACTTTGGGTTTTGAAGATTTTGAAACATTGGTTTACCTTTTTGTCTGGTTAAGAGAATCAAACTTTACTTTTAAAGCGTTATATGAAGTTCTCAACTCATGGTATTCTTTTTGACAAGAATGAATATCTTGTGATGCCAATTTTGATCCTAAAGATGCAATTCGTTTCAAAAGCTGATCTTTTTCATTTCTAGGCAAAGACTGTGCAGTGACTGGTTTTGACAAATCCTTTTGCACAACAACTTTGGAAGCAAACCATGATTTTGAAAGTTGAGGTGGTTTTCCCAAAATTGAAGATTTATCAAACTTAGTTTTCACAGACTTCCCTTTTAGATTTTCAAGTTGAGTCCTTAAATGAATAATTTCTTTCAAAAATTGATCCTTTTTAGCTTTAGAATCATCAACCTTACGAGCTAATTGTCGTTCGAGAACAACTTTTGTATTTTCAAGTTTTTCAAAATACGCTTCAAATTTAGCTGTTCTGTTTGACAATTCAAGCTTGACATCATCAAAATCTTTTGTCTTTTGAGCAATGATCTTTTCGAGATGAGTAACCTTTGATCCAAAATCACAGTTATCTTTATCAAAAGCAGTTAATTTCCCCATTGTTGCCCTTTTTACTTCATCAGCGAAAGCATTCTCAAGATTATCAATTTTTATCAACAAATCAGAATTCTCTTTTGTTTGTTTTGCTAAAGTCTTTTCCAGCTCAACAATCATTGTTTGAAGAACACATGTTTTGCTTTCAAAAATATTCTTTTTCTCCCCCGATTCCGTTTCAAGTTCAGAACTATTACAATCAACATTTAAACTTGAAAAGGAATCAAAATGATTCTTTTTTAATGATTCAATCTTTCCCAAAATGTTATTAAACTTTGCTTCAGAAAATCAAGCAATTGAGACTTCAGATTTTCTGCTTCATTTTGTGTTACATTTAAAGTTTTTGTTTAAACCCTTGACTTTTTGATTGAATCAAACAAGTTTTGGTAAGTCAACTTCAAGTTTTTATTTTCCTTAAATAATGAAGCCACCTGATGTTCCAACTCAATGTTTTGAGTTTCTAACTTATCAAAATCGAACTTTATTTTGAATTCATCACATTGAATGGTTTCAACTCTTGAACTTTGAACTGACTCTATCAACTTAAATTCCAAGTATTTCTTGCGATTAAATCCTGAGAATAGCCTTTTTAGCATTTTTCATGAATCTTTGATAAGGATCATTTTAAGTGAAACGCGATGTTTGTTGTTTTCGAAAAATTAACACTTTTAAAGTTTTTTAATAAAGCTCGTCCCTTGTATCATACTAATATACTATCATATGTAGTCCAAAATTTGGTTAACACCTCAAGTACCAGCCCAGTACTTGCAGCCCAATCATCATTAAACTCTCGTGTATAGTCAATGTGTCAGCCCCATTACTATATAGTAAAGCCCATAACCATTTTGATAACCCTACAACACAGGTAATAAAAACCACACACAAACCCTACACCTTATTTTTGTCGGCCCTATTTTTACAACTCCATCTCATCCATATTCATTCACATTATCACAGATAAACACACCATTCTCTTCTTTGAAAAGAAAACCCAACGCAACTTTAGATCTTAAAAAAACCCATACTTTATATCTTCCTTTTGATTCTAGCCCAACACCAAAATCTCAATCAATCCTTAACTTCTTCATTCATCAGGCACTACCTTGTATTTATTTGGTTTTCAAACCACAAGAATCACTTAAACCTCCATCAGTTTCTGCATACCCACGAAAGAAGAATCACAAAACTAATTAGTCAAGATCATTGTTGGCTTCAAGATCCTTTCTTTGGGTCTCTGGTAGGTTTTTGCTGTTTTGAGTCCACGGTGATGAAGTGTATTCTTGTGTTTTGATCTTATAAAAGTCACAACTTTGTTTTAACACGAAAATATTAACTAAGATCTTGTTGTTTGTTATTTTTTTTTTGTTCGAGTTGTGTTGGTGTAAAGGAGATGAGTTGTGGTTTGAGATTGGGGAGGGGTTAAGATTAGAATGGATTTGATGTGGTTGAAGGTTGTCGGTGATGTTGTTACAGTTTGTGTTCGTTATGTGTTAACCTGAATGAGTTAACTCAGGTACAAACGAGTGGAGACTGGTTTTCTTTCACCCTTACGAAACCGAAACCCATTTAAAAACCGAAACCACCTTATGAAAACCTTGTACGAAATCCTTCTTACGTAACCATCCGGACGGAACCCATCTCATAACGAAACTCATTACAAAACCTCATATGGAAACGGTTTACGAAACCTCAACCAGTTACGAAACCTTGTTATGTAACCTTATCCGTACGAAACCTGTACGAAACCGAAACCTTAACCATACAAAACCGTTCCCAAATCGTTTACGAAACCATATCAGATATTTTTCACAAAACGGTTTCTGAAAGCTCAATATGAAACCGTTACCGAAACTGAAACTGCTCATGCTTTCGTAAATTCCTTTTGTTACTTTTCATGAATGGTTTCTGAAACCTCTTAATTTTCATTTTTCAAAGCCGTTAATGAAATAAGTCACTAAAATCAGTTAATCACGTGAATAGGTAGAAAGTATACTAGTGTTGAACTATTTTTTTAGACTTTTATACACACTGATCGAGACGGTTTGGACTTTTCAAAACTGTTAACACGTGATAAAGTAAAAAACTATAAACGATACAGTTTTGGACAGTAGTGAACCTTTTTGTACTGATTTAGAATGTATTTGACCAGATTTAAATATTATAAAACCTCATATAACTTCATACGAATGCTAAATCTGATCAAATTAAGCCATACAAAACCTTAATAAACTAAATCTGATCGAAATAAGCACATCGAGTAAGCTACAAAATCATCACGAATCACCTTTGCAGCTCTAATACCACTTGTGAGGAATCTCAATTCACGATCTCGGGAGGTCGGGGTAACTCAAAATATGAATAAGCCATTTTAGAGAGAGAAAGTGATATTATTATTGAATGATTAGTGAAATTACAAATGAGAGGTTCACCCATCTAGCAAGTCTTAGATGGGTTTATATAGCACTTACCACATGCCAACTTTACCTAATTACAATTATGTCCTTATCTTTTGGGGCTATATGAAACTAATGTAATTTCCATAAATGTCCACCACATTTATTGTTTCCTACAGTGCATTCGTGTGAGGCTATAAAAAATACCACTTCAAATGGCTTCCATAGAGGGTTTTGAGACTTTGTAACATTTTTGTTTAGCATTAGTTATTAATTAAGGCTAACAAGAATGTTATGGTCTTATAAAGTCATATTGGGTCTTGTAAAGTAATAGGGCTAGTCGGGGTTCAACGGGCTTGGTCGTAATCTAAATTGTCCGTATTTATCTGGGCTCAAAGCCAAGGATATTGCCAAGCCCGACCCAAGTAAGCAAGCCCATACGCCATACATGTTGGCTAGGGTATAAAAAGTAAACTCCTCTTCCACACATGGGAGAGGGTTTGTTTGGTTTTGCATTTGTTCCACACTATTGTAACTCCCCCCCCACCCCCCCCCCCCCCCCCCCCCCCCCCCCCCCACCCCCCCCCCCCCCCCCCCCCCCCACCATTTCTCTCTTAATTAACATTCCAAGAAACACAAACCAATTTTTTCTTTCATCTCTTCTTTTCTTCTTTTTCTTATTTTTGGCTCACATAAGGGCTTATTTGGGTTTGCGTATTTGTTATGTTTGGATTATATTGTGGGATAACATGTGGTATCACTCGCCAAGGGGTGTTTAGTATTAGATTCGTGGTTCATAAGCTCAAACTCGTAGCTTATTTCGTGGCTTATTAAGTTCTTGGTTACTTTTCATCTTTCTTTCTTTGGTCTTATTTCAATCGTAGCTTATTTGGCAACATAAGCTTACGGTTTACTTTTTCTTTCTAGCTTATATGTTTGTTAAGCTTATTCGATTTTATTTTCTTCTGTTCTCTTCTCGACGTGGTGTGTTGGGTTTGATTTAGAAGATACACAAGAGTCACGCCTTCTTTTAGTTTGATTTTTTTCCTTTTTCCAACTAGCTTCTTAGTATTTCTCATATTTTTGTGCTTATTTTCAGAGCTATATTTCTTAGCTTATTACAGCTTATTGTTCAGCTATTTTGTGTCTCCCCTTATCTCTTTTGTTCCTCCCAAAAACCGGTTGTGATTAAGGGACAAAGATCCACATTTGTTGCTTCACAACACAAGGATAATTTGTTTGTTTGTGTAAGTGGTCCACACTTGAAAAAGACACCGAGTGAAATATGTCACAGGTGAAGCGAAACATGTAGGCTTATTTGTGAAGCGGAATATATACGTTATTTGTTAAGCGAAATATGCAGGTGAAAGTCAAGCGAAATATTACAATTAACTAAACGAATCTCTGCCAAAATTTTGAATTTCAAGTGAAATATGTTTGTTACGAGTTCAAGCGGAATATGTTAAACCTCAAGCGAAACATGCAATATTGAGTCCAAGCGAAACATGTTAAACATCAAGCGAAATATGCAAGACTGAGTACAAGCGAAACATGTTTAATTACAAGCGAAACAAGCAAGATTAATTTCAAGCGAAATATGTTGTTTCAAGCAAAATGTGCAATTTTCAGTATTCAAGCGAAATAAGTAATTTTTTGAAGCGAAATACGTTTTTTTTAGCCAAGCGAAATATGTCAATTCTACTTTCACGGTTTTTTATATTGATTTGTAAAATCCCGACAAGTAATCTCTTTTCTTCTCGGTATCTAATCATAGAGTTTGTAAATCCCGTGGAAGTTATTGTATTCTCTTCACACAATACAATTCTAACACTTATACCAACTTAGATCCGATATCCATTCTACAAACTTCATCAAAATGTCAAATTTCAAATTTACCAATTTGCAAATCAATCATTGGACAAAAATTTGGCTCTATAATGTTTTCATGGAAGCGGGTAGCAAAGATCGTCCACCAATGTTAGCACTGGGTAATTCGTTAAGTGAAATCCATAATCAAGAGATACATTGACACCAAACCTAACAGTGAACTCATCTACTATTGTCTCCAAAATCCACCATACACGTATCAATGGACTGAGAAGACAGTTCTAGTTGCTGAAGGTAGTTCTGAAACAACTACAGAAAGGTATATGGAGAACTATAAGAATGTTTCACAAGACATACGTGATCAACTGAATGCCAAAGCTGAAGTCATTCAGATCATTCTCACAGGGATAGATAACGATATCTACTCCACAGTTGATGCTTGTCCAAATGCATGTGAAATGTAGAAAGCCATTGAAAGGTTGAAACAAGGTGAATCAATCAATGTTTAAGATCTTGAAACCAATTTATATTGGGAGTTTGGAAAATTCACATCACGGGATGGTGAATCACTTGAATCGTATTACTCACGGTTCTACAAGATGATGAATGAGCTTGTCAGAAATCAGTGTCATGTTACAAATCATCAAGTGAATGTCTAGTTCTTACTTCAACTACAACTAGAATGGCAAAGGTTTGTGACACTTGTTAAGCAGAGTCAAGAGCTGAAGACTGTCTCCTATCACAAACTTTATGACATCATGAAGCAACACCAGACCCCACAACCCCCCACCCATTTATTTGTTCTTAATTTTCAACTCTCATGCTTATCCCCCCCCACCACCCCAAAAACTCCCCCCCCTCAAATATGAAGTCAATGAGATAAGAGCTAAAAGACTAGCACGTACTGCTAATCCACTTGTACTTGTTGCTCAACAACAACCAGTTTACCATCCTCAAAACCATCCTACTTAAAACACTCAATATTCCTCCACCAGATCACAACAATCTACCAGAAATAGAGGAAAAGCAATTGTTACCTCTTCTGCTCCTACTTATGATCCAGAACCTGCTACGGTTATTGAAGATGATGAAATGTCAAAAGAGAAAAAAAGGAAATTGACAAAAAACTCATGGCTTTAAATTTCTCTCTCATTCAGAAAATCTACAAACCTACCAACAACAACCTTCGAACTTCATCAAACACCAGTAGAGCTAATCAAGATAATTCTCCAAGAATCAACAGAGGAACTGGGTATGATAATCAGAGGGAAGTTAATGTAGTTAGGGCTAGGGAAAATGTAGGTACTCTGGTAGTGCAGAAGTCTGGGATTTAGTGTTATAACTGCAAGGAATATGGGTATGTATCAAGGTAATGTCAGAAACCGAAACGAGTAAAGGATGCAGCTTATCACAAGGAAAAGATGTTATTGTGTAAACAAGAGGAAGCTGTTGTGGTTCAGTTGAATGTAGACCCAAGATGATTAGAAAGATGATACTGATGATGATCTGAAAATCAGGAATTTGAAGCACATTATATGTATATGTGTTAGCCTTAAAATATGGTGACATATCCGGAATTACATTAGTTCATTTATAGTGTGACATATAGGGACTAATAATGACTAAGTATGATAGTTGTATGTCACTAGGACTATAAATACCCCCTCCATACTTCCATGGAGGGGTGAAGCTCACATTTGTAAAGTGTGTAAGTGTGTGTGTTTTCTCTCAACACATACACTCTTCCCATCTCATTTATCCTTCAACTCTAATAATATGGCTTTACATCTTTTTCACTTTACACAACCTCCGGATCTGTTTTAATTCCTTGTTCTTGTATGTCATTTACAATCTACAATTGGCATCAGAGCTGCAGGGGTGTGTCGTATCATTTGTTTGTTGTTACTGTTCATGTACTATTCCGGATACTGTTCATGTTACTGTTCACGTTACTATTCATTGTTACGGTTCATCCACTATTCTGGTTACTGTTCATTTGCTAGTTTTTCACGTGGTACAAGTGTTCTTCTTCTCCTAAGAATCAACCACGAAATAACAGTGGGGATGTTACTTATTGTTGTTGCTTATAATTTTTTGTGTGCTTAAAAGACAAGAACAGATATGAGTTTATGTGTTGTTCTTGGTTGCGTTTTGGCCAAACCATATCTGTTTTTAAGAAAAAGACAAAAGTACAAAAAGTACAAAAGTGCATGTTGCGTTTTGACAGGTTGGCTGCGTTTTGATCTTGCGTTTTGCCTATTGAAGACCCTTTTCATAACACATCCAAACAAAACGCTGCCCAAATTTCGTCAAATCTTGCGTTTTGGTTTCTGTTGCGTTTTGACTCAAAAAAAAGAGGTTGGTTGCGTTTAGAGTTCATGGCTGGTTGCGTTTTGGTATATCAAGATCCAAACCGAGTCAACTCGGTTATTAACGAGTTGACCCGGTCAACTCAAAGAGTCCAAATAGCAATGAAAAGACAGACTCGATCTATAACAACAACTACCTCAATGACACCACAGCCTCAATCAAACTTATCAAATCCAACAAGCATACAACTAAATTATAAACCACTCACAACACACAAAATACCCATTTCTTATCCCATAATCCCAATCGTTACAAATTCATCTCCACAACAAATCCAACAATCCTACACTAAATCCCTTCGTCACATTATAAACACCAAACCCATCTCCAAAACTCGAAAGACATAAATAAACTATAGATCTCAGTCTATTTCGATTCGAGTTATATAACAATATGTCATGACCATCAAAAGATCAAGAACTCAAAAAGAAAAAACTCATCACAGATCTGTCTTTAATATTCGAATACAAAGAATAAACTATAACAATTATGTTATATTCTTTCTTCCATTCGTTCGACAACCCAAACAAAAATCAAACCTACCCAAGACCTTAAGCAAGATCTTGAAGATTATACCTTCCCGGTCTTTATAGTATTTCTCTTATCTTATGGATGAGTGAATGGTTTGTTTGGCTGCGAGTGTCATAGTGTCGAGGAGCTATAACATTCTGTGGAGGTGTGACTATGAAGATGGGAGCGAAATTTTTATGGGAAGATTGACATGAGATTTATGACAACGACTGAAATGAGAAGTTATAGTTGGTGGCGATGGAAGTGAGGGATTAAGGTTAATATAAGAAAAATTAGGGATTGGGTGATTTATATCCTTATGTTCATATGGATCGGGTATTGACAACAAAATTCATTGGGCCAAGATTTGTTATTCGATGGTGATGGGCCGATGGATATTGAAACAATGGGCTGGAATTTATAATAACCGAAAATTAGGCCTTATGATTACATGATTATTTCATTTGAGGTTCAACTAGACCGGGTACAAACACGTTATCAAGACAAGTTAGACTAGACGGTTTTTATCCATTAACGACATTCAAAATAACATTCGTCCTAGTTTAACGACAACAAACATGATACATAACACTAAAACGATTCTGAAGAGATTCGATAAATGACAAACGGCTAGTGATTCGGACTACGATGACAAGTGATCATGAAGTTGATTTGTATCACACTTTTTGAGATTGAAGTTGGATCTTTCCACAAGGCGTTCTACGTATTTCATCATCGATGGATTTCTTCTTTTTCTATCGATTGATGGGACTTGCTTGAAGTTTATCGCTTAAGATTAAGACTTGAAATTATCTAGTTTACCAGCAGTGAGTCAGGGGTGGTTGGTTGCAGACCTGGATACTATCACTTAAAGGAGTTACATTGTAGTACTCAGTCTGTCCACACGCTTCGAAGACGATGTGGATAATTTTCAAGAGGGGTGTACTTTCTTTATCATACTTCAATGCGTGTAGGGTATAGAGTACTTATAGATTTAATCTTGCACCGTTCTTCAATCAACAACAGTGCAAGCTTAAGTAACAAATTTGGGGGATTTCACTTCATTTTCAAGTTTGGTATATCGGGTTTACTTCACCAAGTGATCACAACAATAGCCGACAGAATACGAGGTTGGTAAGTTAGCCAGAGAGTTTAAAGGTTGAGATGTAATCAGCAATTCTCACGGGATTCCAAGACAATGGTACTTCACAGTCTAAGCAAACTTCTCAAAGTTCTACAACGACATTCATATACAAGACCTTGATTATACCAAGTTTTCTTGATTCTTGCTTCATCTCCTCTACGGTTTCTGAAGACAAGAGGGTAATGCTTTGTTTGGATTTCAAGATTTGTGCTTAAGACAAGAACTTCTCGAGTATATGTGCGTACACAACAATGATGCTTTCGAGAGTTCGCAACCATCATGGGGGAAAATGTGTACATCCAGGACTTAGTTGACTTTGATGTTACCATGTCAACTTCCAGGGGGAAGTAGTGTATACTACTTTACCAAATATGGTTTATGAAGTATTCTGCATACGTGAGAAGAATTGTTGCTGATTTCTCGCATGCACCCCCGAACGAATATTCACCAAGCCCTAATGACAAGAAGCAGGAGTATTTGGTGTGGTTTGACTTCTACAAATTTCCGCTGTGCACGTCAATGACAAGTAGAAGATTGTTTAAGCTACTTCAAAGTTTCAGAATCTGCTTAAGATAGGGATGTTGGTTTGGGGGGAAATTTATTCAGAAACTTCGCCAAAAAGGAGTCTATAAAGAAAGCTTGTTAAGACATGCTGCATGAATTGGGGGAAGTTAATCCAGTTCATGCATACTACAATGGTTCCTGTACAAGTAAAGACAATGAAGATCCAAGCTGGAATACAAGTTTCAAGACCAGGAGAACTCAGAAGACAACTTCAGCTTTGGAAGCGCTTTGGAAGACTTTACTTAATTGTATTTGTACTTGTTAGGAACATTGTAAGTAATTCCGTATGTGTCCACATATTGGGGGAAGATTGTTAGCCTTAAAATATGGTGACAAACACGGAATTACATTAGTTTATTTATAGCGTGACACATAGGGACTAATAATGACAAGCTACGATAGTTGTGTGTCACTAGGACTATAAATACCCCCTCCATACTTCCATGGAGGGGTGAAGCTCACTTTTGTAAAAGTGTAAGTGTGTGTGTTTTCTCTCTAGAACACACACATCTTCCCATCTCTTTAACCTTTATTCTCTAATAATATGGCTACACATTTATTTCACTTTACCCAACCTCCAGATCAGTTTTAATCCCTGATATTACATGTCATTTATAATCTACAATAATATATAGACTCGTCCGTTGAACATCTAATGTACAACGATAACATATCGACTCATCCGTTGAACATTTAATGTACAACGGTAACACATCGACTCATCCGTTGAACATCTAATGTACAACGGTAACACATCGACTAATCCGGTAAACATCTAATGTATAACGATAAAATCTTGACTCATCCGTTGAACATCGAATGTACAACAATAGCATCTCGACTCATCCGTTGAACATCTATTGTAAAACGATAACATATCGACTCATCCGTTGAACATCTAATGTACAACGATAGCTATCAACTCATCCGTTGAACATCCAATGTGTACCGTCTCTTTACCTTTTGCAGTTAATAAAAAATATTTATAAATATTTATATAATTATATATTTTATAAAAAATATTTATAAATAGTAATTATATATTTCTAAATAAAATAATTTTATAAATAATAATTATATATTTTATAAAATATATAATTATTGTTTATAATTGTTATTTATATAAATTTTATTTATAAAATACATAATTATATAATTAATAAAAAACATTATTTAGAAAAACACAATCCCCGGCGACATGTCGCCGGGTTTACTTTTTGACACTTCCCACGAAAAATTTCATTATCCTGCCATTTAAGAAAACGACAAAATATGAAACAATCCCCGACGACATGTCGCCGGGGATTTAAACATACCAAAAAGCATATCTGTTATCCAACACTTAGACCAAAAACATATACCAAAAAGTTAAACACGCCGATGACTCACCACTCAAAAGGAACGCACCACCACCACCATCATCCCATTAACCATCACCACCACATAACCCACCACCGTGCCACTCACCACTCACCACATAACCCACCACCACTCACTACCGCCACTCACACTCGCACACGAGCACACGAATTGAACCCTCCTCCTTCTCTAAACATAATTTTTTCCTTAACCCTCTAAATGATAATTCTATATCTTCTTTTTCTAACCCTCTAAACAAGTTTGGTGGTGGTGGAATTTCGTTTTTGGTAATTCAAGGTTTGGTTGTATTTTTTTATTTTGTTAATTATTAAAGGTTTTGTTAATTTTGGTTGAGGTATAATAAGGTATAATAAGTTGTTAATTATAAAACTTTGTTAATTTTTTTGGCAGTCAACAGTAGCCGAGACCGAGGGGGAGAGACCGAGCCGACAACGAGCCAAGGGGCAAGAACGAGCCGAATCCACAGTCGAAGGTATGTTTTAACTTTTTTTATCCTTTTGGCCCGGGGACATGTCGTCGGGGAACATTTATTGTGATTGCTTTGTAAAATGCAAATCCAAACACTCCTTGACAGTGTAAAATGCAAATCCAAACACTCCTTTTAGAAATAAGCTTCATTTGAGGATGGGAATAGGCTGCATAAGCTATTTAAGAACAGCTTATGCTGATAAGCACTTGTTAAACAGCTTATTAGAATAAGCTGTTCTTAAACAGCTTATTCTGATAAGTTGTTTACCAACAACTTATTTGATATAAATTGATGTTTTTTTCTTCATTATAATAGAATTTTAATGTATATGCGTTTAGGATTTTAGGATTTAAGTGATTACTTTTGGAAAATCCCCGTCTGAATTTAATAATCCTTTAGAAAACCAGTCCAGAATTAATTTATTAAAAATTAATTTCGGAAAGTCCCCTGTTTGGGACTGCTTTTTGAATGTTTTGTCTCATTTAGGATATGAATGCGTATAACTGGTTTACTATTTGAGATGATTTCGATAGTGTTTCTCCTTTACTCCTACGAATATGTCTTTAAACACATATTTGGGGAGTTGAGGGGAAATGCTGCCAAAATTTTCTGAAATAGTAAATCGGTTATACGCATTCATATATGAGACAAATCATTCAAAGAGTGGGTTAGGATTGCCTTTCATAGTTTCCCTAGGTGAACAAAACATCTCGTATTCCTCGTTTGAATGTGTTTAATTAAGTGCATATAATAACTAATTGTATCGTTAAAACGCAGTTATGGTAATTGATAAGAGTTGGACCTGTTTAGGGGGTCATGAAAAAGCATTTTTTACCGATCTTAAGAAATTCATTGAGCATTGCAAGCCTTTAGTGAATAGTTTCGGAAATGTAAAATGTCCATGCAAGTCTTGTCGTAATGTATCTTGGGTTTCCCTCAACAACCTTTCACGCCACATTACGATTAATAGATGGGACCCAAGTTATAAAACATAGACTAACCACGGTGAACCGAATCTTCCTCTGCCAGTAATACATAACACAACACAACCTCATATGAGTGACATGACAGCGTTCCTTAGTGATCTTAGCTACATTCCTCCGAATAATGAACAAAATGAGCCAAATCAAGGAGATATTGGTGAGACAAGTAACGAGCTGACTCAAGCTATACGTAACGAGTTTGAAGAGTTATATGCGAGTGACAATGAGGAGCTATACCTGGGTTGTGACTATGTGACTCGATTAGACTTTATGACAAAGTTTACCTATTTTAAGGTTAAAGGTAAATTAACTGATTCTATATT
>BQNB010109011.1:0-22843 GCA_026074375.1 Tanacetum coccineum | reverse complement strand
AGCTTACTCAGAAGGGGATCAAGTTTGACTGGGTGAAAAGGAAGAAAACACCTTTCAGTTAATAAAGCAGAAGTTGTGTAGTGCACTAATTCTGGCTTTACTTGAAGGAAGCGAATATTTTGTGGTATATTGTGATGCTTCACACAAGGGTTTAGGTGCTGTGTTGATGCAGAGAGAGAATGTGATTGCCTATGTTTCTCGACAACTAAAAATTCATAAGAAGAACTACACCACTCATGATTTAAAACTTGGATCATTGGTGTTTGCTCTAAAGATGTGGAGACATTATCTATATGGAACCAAATGCATCGTGTTCACCGACCATAAAAGTCTACAACACATTCTTGACCAAAAGGAGCTTAACATGAGGCAACGTTGTTGGCTAGAATTGCTAAGTGATTACGATTATGACATTCGTTATCACCCGGGGAAGGCAAATGTAGTGGCCGACACATTGAGTCGTAAGGAACGGATTGAGCCATTGCGGGTTTGAGCCTTAGTTATTACTGTTGGCTTGGATCTTCCTAAACAAATACTAAAAGCTCAGATCGAAGCCCTGAAACCAGAGAATCTTGAGAAAGAAGATGTAGGTGGTATGATCAGAAGGGATATACCCAAGGAAAAGTTGGAACCACGCGCCGATGGAACCTTATGTTTAAACGGCAGGAGTTGGTTGCCTTGCTATGGCAACTTAAGATCCGTGTTTATGCACGAATCCCATAAGTCAAAATATTCTATCCATCCTAGTTTTGAAAAGATGTATCAAGACATGAAGAAGCTATATTGGTGGCCCAATATGAAAGCTGACATCGCCATCTATGTTAGCAAGTGCTTGACGTATGCAAAGGTAAAGGCCTAACATCAGAGGCCATCAGGATTATTAGTACAACCAACAATACCCAAGTGGAAGTATGATAATATCATGATGGATTTTATCACCAAGCTTCCTAAGTCGTCACAAGGTTTTGACACCATCTGGGTGATTGTAGATCGACTTACAAAATTTGCTCACTTCTTGCCAATAAGGGAGAATGATCCATTGGACAAGTTGGCAAGGTTATACCTGAACAGGATATTAGCAAGACATGGAATACCTGTTTTAATCATCTGTGATCGTGATGGGAGGTTCACATCAAATGTTTGGAGATCATTTCATAAAGCTTTGGGTACAGATCTGAGTATGAGCATCGCGTATCATCCGAAAACCGACGGTCAAAGCGAGAGGACTATTCAAACTCTCAAGGACATGCTACGTGCTTGCGTGATCGATTTTGGAAAGGGTTGGGTTAAAAAGGGTTGGGTTTAAGCATTGCCATTTAGCCAAATTTTCGTTTATAAAAACAGTTATACGCTAGCAAAAGGCCGCTCCTTACGAGGGTAATTTATGGCTGAAAATGAAAATGTCAATCACCTGTGTGCTGGGCCGAAGTTGGAGAAGCTCAACTGACCGGTCCGGAAATGATCCAAGAAACAACGGAAAAGATTGTCCTGATCAAGCAGAGAATTCAAGTTGCTCAGGATCGATAAAAGAGCTACGTTGATTTGAAGCGAAAGCCGATGGAGTTCGAAGTTGGGGATAGGGTTATGCTCAAGTACTCGCCTTGGAAAGGGGTTGTACGATTCGGTAAGCGGGGCAAGTTGAACTCGAGATATGTCGGACCTTTCAAGGTGTTAGCCAAGGTTGGGAAGGTTGCCTACAGGCTGGAACTTCCTCAAGAATTGAGCAGGGTTCACCATACTTTCCATGTGTCTAATCTGAAGAAATGTTACGCTGACGAACCATTAGCCATGCCGTTGGAAGGAATTCACATTGATGATAAGCTCCAGTTTGTGGAAGAGCCCGTTGAAATCATGGAACGGGAGATCAAACGATTAAAGCGAAGCCAGATACCATTGGTTAAGGTTCGCTGGAACTCTAGGAGAGGTCCTGAGTTCACCTGGGAACGTGAAGATTCGTTCAAAAAGAAATACCCACAGCTTTTCACAAACCGGGCTTCGTCATCCACTACAAGGTCTTAAGCTTTGAGGGCAAAGCTCTTTTAACGGGTGGAGACTGTAACCTTTCGTATTTTTAGGTTATTTTACGACTCATATTATCTTCACTATTTATTTTAGTCCGGTACGCGTTTACTTTTATTTTAAACATATAGGCTAAATCGCGTAGACTAGAAATAATCATTCAACGTAAACGGTCACCAAATAAATTGAGGTTTCCGCCTAGCAAGTGTTATATAATTATTAGGAGGATAATTATTAACTTTGCGCGTTTTATTCTTGTTGGACACGTAAAAGAGTTACGTTTCGCAATAAAAATACGTTTAGACACACTCCGGAAATACCTAGACTTACCTAGACTCAAACCAATACCCACTTTTATACCTTAAACTCAAAAGATTATAAATTTTCGTGTCTTAACTAGCCATGGGGCCGGTTATGCTTAATCACAACACAAGCATGAGACAAAGTTGATATTCTTTTAGTTATTAACTAACTTAAGTACATAGAAGCTCATGTATCTAAACATTGTCTAATCATGTGTACCCTAGGATTAATCCTAGGCATCCAAAGGCTTAAGAATGAAGATGATCACTTGTAATTCCCTTACAAGATCTTACATACCTTACAACATGTACCCTTAACCCATAGCTTACCATAGTTAGTTTAAGGATGAATGTTTAGTTAGTTAAGGTTAAGGAAACCTTAAACTCTAGCCCATTTTGCCTTGTTTTCCTTCATTTCACACGGCACAAGGACCATGGGGTAATACACACAAATCTTGGCTAAATCTTGTACAACTCTAGCTAATTAAGGTTAAGTACAAATAAATCTTGTACAACAATTTGCTCATTAATGGGAGGTACTTAGGAGCTAATACCCTTTGTACAAAGATCACACATGATCTCCCTTTTTGCTCCTTGCCTTCACTCGGCACACACAAACTAACAACACAATATTTCCCTAAATCTTGTACAACATAGAGCAATTAAAGAATGTACTAGGTGGTTTGAGACAAAACCATGTCTTGTTAACCATAAACCCAAAACCGCCACTTATGGCTTTGGATTAGGACTTGGTTTAGAAACTAGTTGGTTACTAGACAATATGCCTATATAAACAAGCCTCTACTAAGCCATTCATTCTTTACACACTCACACACTTAAACAAAAACCACTAGCAAAACCTCTCTTGCTCCCTTCTTGATTTCGGACCATAACCGAACCCAAACACATCATCACCTTCACTTCCAAGCTCACTCAAGCATACATAGAATACTAGGATCGCATACAAGGACATAGAAGGGTACACGAGCAAAGATTGGGTTATTTAAAAAGCTTTGAAGCTTAGGGTTTGATATACATTCGGGTATACACATTGGGTTGTCATTCTACACGTCCAAACTCGAATCCAAGACTCTAGGACTTTTGTAAGTCCCGTTCTAAGCTTAATGTCATATCATATTTTTTTTCTTTGGTTGATTGTCATTTGGGTTTATTTTAGTTGTAATTAACAAGCTAACATGAGCTTGTGCATGCATGATGCAAATCATACATGTTACACGCTTGTACATATGTATATAATCACTTGTGTGGTGCTAAAATGTGTTAACAAATGTAAAATGAGACTTAACAAGGACTAGGGCTTATTTGGATATACATATGTATATTATCACTTGTGGGGTGCTAAGAAATGTAAAACGTGACTTAAAAATGAGCTAAGGCATTAAACATTTTCGTTAAATAACAAGAAAGGGAGACCTATGTGAACACTAACTCGTTTGTACGAAATACACGAAAACAACACGTAAACTTTTCATGAAATCATAATGGCTAGGCTTGGGAAAGAGTATACTAACTTATTAAATGATTGCATGTGATAAAACGCGATTAAGTAATACTAAGCGAGCTTGTTTTGGTGCTAGTGGTCCTAACGAGCCCTTAACTTCATTAACAGGCCACTAATGGGCCTTGTTAGGCCAAACAGTCTACTAACAAACATTAATGGGCTCAATAATCCGTTAGTTAGGGACCCATGGCTTATTATTAAGCTCACTTGAGCTTATAGAGAGGTTAAAGAGCTTATTAAACTCGTTGGTTAGTAAGACACGCATGAGAAACCTTAACGGGCCATTAATGGACTCCGTAAACCCAAACAGGCCCAACAGGCCGTACCATGGGGTCCACAACTTTTTAAATAAGCTCTTTGAGCTTATTAAGAAGCCTAATATGCTTATTAGACTTGTATGAACCCTAACGTACCTTAGAAACCTAACCGGACCCTTAATGGGCTTGGCAGCCCATTACCGCGGCCAAACACGAGTCCATAAGACACGAATAAGCTTGGACAGCTTATTTGTGAGCTTATGCAGCTTATATGACCTTTTATAAACTTAGAATGCTAATGGACCTAAATGGATCAAGCCTAAAGGCTTAAAATGCTATTCGGGTTCTTAATGGGCCCAAAAGCCCATTACCGAGAGCTTTTAGCTTATTGAATAAGCCATAAAGTGAAAACAGCTTAATCAGGCCCATAAGTGCTTAATAAGACTAGAAAGATAAGTTGAACATGTTATCAAACCCTAATGGACCCTTTGAAAACCTTTCGGGTTAAAGTTATTGGGCTAACGAGCCCAATAAGCTCAAATAAGCTCACCCGAGCTTATTTTTTAGCTTAACAGATTCATTAAGCTTAAATGAGCTTAATAAGGGCTTAGGTGCTTTTAAAATCTTAATTGGACCCTAAATTTGTTTAATGGACCTTAACGGGCCCAATAAGCTAAAATAAGCTCATCCGAGCTTATTTATAGGCCGCCGCAGCTTATATGGCTTATTGGAGTTTAATAAAACTTATTTCCACTTGTTAGAACTTAATTGGGCTTAAAATGTAATTTTTTTAAGTTAAGAGGCTAAAAGTGTCAAATTGTAAACTTAAGGGTTAAAACTGTCAAAACTGAATTTATAAAGTTTAAGGACTGTTTTGTCACTTTTGAAACTTAAGGGGCTGTTTTGAAAAGTATAAGGACCTAAAGTGTAATTTTTGTAATGTTGAAGGACTAAAGGTGTAAATGTGGAAACCTAAGGGTTTAAAATGTAAATATTATATTTTCATAAACATAGGGACTGTTTTTGTAAATATAGAAAACCTAAGGGTATTTTATGAACGAAAGTGATTTTAATAAACACTTAACGAATCGGACAAGTTATAATATTTATCGGATATTATACAAATTAAAACACGACTTAATAAATATGTATATTTATTAATAACGTTTATACATATACTTGGAACGTGGTGAGTCTATACCTTCCAAGAGCCAACAAGTAAAAGACAAATATAATTAAACATGTGCACCACCACACAAGTGATAACCATGATATATAAGCTACAATTTATTTATTGTAGTTTTAATGCATTAAGTTCCGTTAGCCTAAACTTTTTAGACTAAGACTGGACCGTACTTATATTACATAGGTATTCTGACGGTGAGAATTCAATGCCATACTTGATAATATTTATCATTCATAGGGGACACAACTAAGTGTGAGTCATAGCCCATGCTTATAATTATTTCAATATTTTACATCTATGGGGTGAGAACGATGCTTTGTTTTACAAATTGGACGCAAGGTAATTTTAATAACAAGAATACACGTGTTTTTGCCTAGAGTAGCGATAACCCCCACTGAGCCCTTTATCATGAACTGTCAATTACTAGATTGTAAGCGCGAGTGTTTTAAATAGATCTATTTGGGATTGACGTCACCCAGTTTGGGGTGAGTAGCGCTCACTGTGCCGTATTTTTTCTGCCCGACAACAAACGTATACCCATGTCGAATTTGAGATGTTGAGGTTAGAACATCATTCACAGGCATTCATTGGCAATTTATTGCATTCATACATGTCGAGCTTCAGTGTCATGAGCTTAGGAAAACGTAATTACTTTTTTATGATGTTTGCATCTGTTGCTAAATCATACACCTGGAAATCTTGCGGTCCTACAATTGATTTACATAAACACCTAGAAATCACCACTTTAGTTGACTTATTTAAGCATGATTTTCTCAGTCAATAAGCATCGAGGTGGCCAGATACAAGGGGGTCACTTTTTGGGAGAGAGTCAATACTAAAGAATTAGGTTGTATTACGTTTTGGAAGATTTTTTATAACCGAAATCTTTACTTATATTTCGAGAAATTTGATAGCCATGAGCTTATGTAATGAACAAGTATTTTGTTAATCCAATGTATCTTTTTAAAACGACACGTTTAGTGGTCGCTCTCATATCTTGTGCTATTGATCTATGAAGTAACGCCCTTGGATATTCAATATTCCGCTGCAACCCGTATTTTGGAGGTGTTACATCACCCCTTGGAGTTAAGCCGGGATTTTAGTTCCTTTAGCTTTTCACTTTTTCTTTCTCCCGGTTAAACTTCTCGGCCATGATTGGCAGCAGCTGATTGTAATTTTTGTCGCAATATTCTTGGAGGGTTGCGTCGAACGCGGGCCCACCTAGATCTTGCGTAGTTGGCTCCTTTCCTCTAACAACCGTGTTCCGCACAGCAGACTTGGGTTGGCTAGGAGTGGTTCGTTCATGATTGCTCATGGTGAGTATTTTTGTAGAAGCGCAGTTGTATTCTGGTTCTCACGGATGGCGCCAATTTTAGTACAAAATACGTGAATAGGTTAATAGATTGATCCGGGGAGGATTGACCCAGCCCTAGGATGAGATCTGGACTAAATCAAGTAATGAGATGATTCCTGCACCAACGAAAGGATTAAACGTTAGTCTTACCGTAGAGACTGGACCCCACAATTGGATCCTCTCTCGGCGTAAGAGTTAAGTAAACAAATTTGTCAGAGAATTCAGAGTATGTGTGTAGAAAAAGTGTTCAAAAATCATAACCTGTGGGGTGTCAGATACCGCCTTTTTATAGGTGAGCTAAATATTAGTTTTTCTAATATTTCCCTTTATGTTTTAGTTGAGGCCAAAGTGAGACCTTGTTTGGGCAAGGTCCCGGCTTATAACGTGTTCTATCGGATTTAGGCTTTGTCTAGCAGACTTCTGCTTGACTTGCGAAGCGTCCTATGGAACCCCCTCCGTCCGTCTTGTACTGTCCGGACCGTAGCCAGTTGGTCGGGCCTTAGTTTTTGGTCTATTTCTTTGCGATTGTCTTGTGGGCAGGGCCCATGTAAATTTATTTAATACCAAGGCCCGGAAGGCCTTGTTGACACGTATTTATAAGATCATCAAATCCAGTAAAAGAATAATAATTTTTTAAAACGAATAACATTATGTTTGACCTTTAGTGTCAGATAACTCTTTGTTTGAGTAAATAAGAGATATAAGAAGACAAGAACATACGATAAAAAGTTGCTATAGAATAGGTCTCAGTCTGTACAAATTCAAGCTTAAAATGATCTCCTTGTTTTAGGCCATTTTCAATGTAAAAGGCAGACAATCCTTGTCCAATGCAATAACAATTTCCTTGATAGATCTGTAGCTCAATGTTCCACGACAATTGAGTTTGACCATTTCTGAGAATCATCTTTCCGGCTGTTAATCCATTTGAGTTGGTAAAACTGACTGGAAGATACAATACCAAAAATATTAGTTAGACACTTGCCATGATCAAACTAAAAACTAAATGAAATGCAATAAGCCAAAGGTACAGTTTGCCTAGTAAGATCAGTTGACTTATTCAAGTCAACGTGTTTTCTTCAAAAGTCAAAATGTCCCTTATCCTTTCTATTTTTGTTATCAGTTTCTTTGAAGAAGCCTTCAAAGTGCCAATAAAATATGGATGATTGTTATGATCAGGAATTATATATTTCTCAGACTTGAGTGATATGTTTATGTATGTATCCTTCACTTTCGGCGTCTTCTTCAATACTACAAATTCATGTACACATTCCATAAGCACATATACAAACTCAATATTTAATAAGGTCCCTTATAAAATATTGCAAAATGCACTCACCATCAGTGTCCGTTTTACATTTCCCATATGATTTTTTTTCCAGGCATGCCCTCCTAGCTTTATGGATGGGATATTCCCTTTCGCAGGAACTAGTGTCGAAAACCATGGTATCAAAAACCATATTCCCTTGGTGCTTAAAAACCACAAAATCAAAATCTTGCACACCATTATCCCTAACAAAAGCTTCCCAACCTTCTCCAAACACCCAATCATTATCTATCTTCACATGCCATTTTCGACACCCCCTTTTCAATATGGCAGTTTTGTTTTTCCTTCTGCTTACTAAATACTTTTGATATGATATTGGTATCGACTGCAAGAACATATGCACATATAATCAATACTCCATGATAAAGATGTTCAATATAAACTCATATATGAATCCGAAAAGCTGTTATGTAATTTAGAACTTGCAAACATGGTCTTTTAGATTTTTACAAAATGTAAGCAAAACTTATACTAGTAATTATTGGTCAAAATTTTAAATAGTCACTACATATAAACATCATGTCAAGATTTCCTCTAAAAAATCATAATGTGTTAGACATAACAAGTGCTAATCTATTAACACGTTTTGAAGAGATATAGAGTTATAGACTAACCAATTGGGAGTTGAGAGCAGTTTTGATGAACTTGAAAAAGCAGCTAGGAGATATACACTTGCTTGGAGGACCTCTCATGGTGATTATCTCATATGCACCTTAGAGCATAGGGTACCATAACTTGGTAACACCACTTTTTGGGGTGCCACGTCAGCTTTTTCACATTCACATTCACATCCAAAAAAACCCAGGTAACCATAACTTGGAGTTAACACCACTTTTTGAGTCCTACTTTTAATTTTTCATAACACCCCCTTAAACAAACTAAAATATTTCATTAAACAATATTACACATTACAATACTTTTAAAAAACATACGGAATTAAAAAAACATACGAAAATAAAAAAAACATACGAAAATAAAAAAACATACGCCCCGTCATCTTCGTGTTCAACTTCTTGCCAAGTATGCTCCATAAGGTTTGTGGAGACCTTAAGATGCGTATCTCGGTCCTCTTCAATAACGCATTTTTTTATTTTTTCGACGGATGAGTTCACAACCTTTCACAAATCCATAGTACCTGCAGATGCATACATCTTGACGTGTTAGCGTACACCTCGTTTCAGTCAAAAACCGCCATCATTTTTGACCTTTTAAAAATCATGTTATGGAGTATGAATCAAGAATACATGACTCGACGCAAGGGTGTTGACATGGTCAATCGTACCTGTTGCTGTTGTTGTATTATTCCCCAACGTCCTTGGAGAACACCAAAAGCACGTTCGACATCCTTCCGTGCACTTTCTTGACGCTTTTTAAAGTAAGCATGTTTCGCGTCATTTGCAACCGTGAAAGATTTCACGAAAGTCGCCCATTGTGGGTAAATACCATCGGCTAAGTAATACCCTTTTTCATAACCAACACCATTTACCACATACGGAGCTACAGGGGCTTTGTCATTAAGAAGGTCATCAAATAACGAAGAATTATCTAAAACATTAATATCGTTATTTGCACCTGCTACCCCAAAAAACGCATGCCAAATCCACAAATCTTGCGAAGCAACAACTTCAAGCATTATAGTAGGGTATTTTTTTATCACCACTACCCGTATTGTTCCCTGCCATGAAACTGACATTTTTTCGATTCCCATGAATATAATCAATGCTTCCAAGCATTCCGGAAAACCATGAGTTGTAAGATTTTATTATATATGTTTTCAACGTCTTCCACCGGTGGCTTTCTAAATACTCGACCATACGTACCAAAGAAATAAATGCACTTATTAAAACGAAATAGACAATTACTGCAGTGGCGCTCACTCATTTGCAAATATTCATCAATACGCTAGCCGGGCGTGTGTCCGTAATGCCAATTAGCGTATGGCTGCTGTGCATTTCATAATCACACTAAGAACTCATTCGAGACCCCGTAGCATCGGTCGAACTCTAAAAAATTAAAATGACCGTGGAAAAAGGATCGGCCTCATAGTGCTAAAAATGGCCTTTGACATTTTCAAAAAATTTTCTGGCGCATAACGGTATCGCTTCGGAAATAATATAAGGATACCTGCAATGATCATTGAAATAATCGGCCATCAGTCGTTCTTCAGCCCCCTCTCGGTCACGATTGATTGGGTTCCGGGTAATTCGTGGACGATTTTCTTCGGCAACCAATTGTTGGTGATAAGCGTACGCTTGCTCCAAAAAAGACCAACGTCGTTTCGATCATCATTAGCTATTGATTTCAAAAACGAGAGTTGACGATCTTCATTATTGAATACATTTTTGTGTGTAGAGTAGTGTTTGTGTTTTTGTGAGTTGTAATATGGTAGAGTTGATGTAGTATAGATAATAAATAAAAATGAAAAAAAAAAAAATTCAAATTATAAAAAATTAGCCGGTTTATTAAAACGTTAGTGGGGGTAAAATGATTTTTATTTTTAAAACGGGCCAGTTACCAAGTTGTTGCGGTAACTTGACACCCAACGCCGTGGCCAATTTTAAAACGCCGGTATCGTAACGCCGGCCACGACGTTAATGCCAAACCCAACGGCATTACGGTACCGTGGGCTCTTCCACTATTTGTTTCTTGAGAATGTGAACTACTAATAAAGATATCAAAGAAGATAAAGAGATCTTGGGTCAATAAATGGGTAGACAGATGTCATTAAGACATTGTAATCTGACCAAATTTTGAATAGCAGAAAAGATGTCACATTTTGACTGTTCATTTCTTAAACTATAATAATATTGGGAGAAAAATGCAAATATGCTCCATGTGGTTTGCAAAAATTGCAGACTTACTCCTCAACTTCACGAAAGTGCAGGTTGCCTCTTCAGATTGAAACTTTCATTGCACTCGTGCTCTCTGACAGGGATCATTTCTGCACAAAAGTAAAACAAAAGTATTGCATAAATGGTCCCTATCAGGGAGCACGAGTGCAATGAAAGTTTCAATCTGGGGAGGCCGCCTGCACTTTCGTGAAGTTGAGGAGTAAGTCTGCAATTTTTGCAAACCACAAAGAGCATATCTGCATTTCCCTCTAATATTGGTGTTAAATATGACATTTTAGTAGCGTATACTAGAGAAACAGTTTCATCACCTACAACTTAACATGTAAGCAAAAGTTTAGTTAACTAGATTACATCTAAATTAGTAGATCAGTGGATAAAAGTAGACAAGTGATAAACTTTTTTAGCAAACATCAACTGAAATGTGCATTGATTGTGTTTTTCACAATATCTAACCAAATGGTCACATATTATAATAAACTATTTCATTTTAACCCTGAAGTTGTCATGACAAACTTCTGAAATAGGAAGGCTTCACATTTTTACAGCTTAACAAAATTTGGAATCCTCGTGTTTTTCACATTATCTAATCAAATCTTTGTTACTTATCATAGACTATATAGTTCGAATAAAAATTTTAGTTTCGTCCAAACTTATTTCAACCCGAACTTTTGAAACGGCTTGAAACAATCGAATTAGTTGTCCCAAATGTATCAACCAAGTTTTTGGATTGATTATATAGTTGCACACGCCATTATATTTCAATAAGTATAAAGAAGAATGAGATCTTTGGATGTTTAGAAAAACTTGATTACTAGTGTGTCTTTTTTTCAGTGTTTTGAAACCCCTCGTCGCGCGCCGTCCGGGTCACCGGTTTTGAACCGGCTTCCGGCCGAAAAACCGGGTCTAATAACCGGGATTCCATATTTCGAAACCCGGTTTGACCCGCCGTTGACCGGTTTGGAGTGACCCGGTCATGAGACCCGGCCGGGGTTTCGGTTTTTCGTATATTTTTTATAAATAAAACATGGTTCATTGTATATATAGCGACGAGAATTTTTAATTTACATGTTATATTTGTTAATAAATATTCTTTAGGCTTAATATATGGAATATTTCATGATTTATATACATACTTTCTTTCTAACTATTGAAAATATATATATATATTGGAAAACCGGGTTGACCCGGCGGTCCAACCGGTAACCCGGTGACTCGACCGGGTCGATTCAAAACTCGGTTTTCAAAACATTGCTTTTTTTCAAAAAAAAAAAAAAAACTCTTTATGTACAGTAAAATAGATGGTTTAAACTTTTAAACAGATTATCGACCACCGTTGTATTGTAAAGACCTTGGTTTTCTATACCCATGATTTTTGTACATCAAAGTGTCAAATCTTGGGTTATTAACTGCAAAAGGTAAAGGGATGGTACACATTGTTTAAGTTTTAGAGTTAATTAAGCAATGCACATTCAATAGGATTGATGGAACACATCTACCTCAATAGTAACCATGCTGTCAGTCATCCCTTCTGGACAAACAAGTTATAGTTTGTTGTGTAAAAAAGCATTTATAACTACCTTGAAATTTGAAGATTAAAATTAAACACTATAATGTAAAAAAGCATTTATAAGACACCGGATATTCCACATCTTGTTTCTACTCGTAAACAAGGATAAAAAGATGTGATCCTTTCGTTACATACAGAAGAACGTCCGCTTCTTGAAAACCAAGTGTCATATTGCTACATTCTGGTGAGGCTGCCTCATTTACGCTCTAACTTCAATGGGGCCTTCTTTACGCCTATCGAGTAAAACAGATGATGGTTAATTTAAAAACAAATGCAAAAGCTCGTCGAAATAGGGTGATAGGGAATAAAAAAAACTTTACAAATTTGCTCGACAATAGCAGTATAAAAGGCATTATTACTACAAGTCTACATATGGTCATACAGAATGTCGTTCCTTAGTATTTACTGACATCGCATTATAGATAAGATTCTTTTAACTTGTCATTATAGAATGGTATTTACCTTTTAAATTAAGTATGCAAACTACGGCAAGAGGAAGTAAGCTTTCAGTCAGTTTGTGGCATTCTAATGTGGCTGGATATAAAAAATTTGAGTTCTTATCATGCCACATCATCATATAGCAAGTTAGACAGTATATTTAGTGTAATTCAAACATTATATAGAAATAGTTGGATACCCGCGCATAGCGGCGACGATAAAAATTGCTAACCCAACTCGCTCCGCAATTCCCTACCCGCTTAGAGAATTCGTTTGTTTGGGTTTCCGTAGCTTTCCCGCAACATCATATTAACATCATTTTCGCTTGTATAAAGACTCACACACTCTCTTACCCATCAAACATTGTCTCCAAAAGTATATATCTTTTACGAATCAAGTTTGTATTCAAATTAAAGTTAAAATTGTTAAAAAAATCAAAATAAACCCACTAAAAATGTGAAAAACTAAAAATTTATAAAATATATCAAGATGGATGTTGAATTAAAGATCACGAAATTTTAGAAAATACGGTGAAATTAAATCATAAAAAAATAAATAGATAAAAAGATATGTCAAATTAAAAATAAAAGTGATTTTTTAATTAAAAAGTGACGCATGTGACTCTATGGTGTGATTTTTTAAAATAAGATGAATGGTTAATATTGCATCTTCTTATCTTAGTTTTTGATGAGACCCACATTGTAAATTGTAAATGCTTTATATAATACTGTAGAAGAAAAGTATGAAGAAAGAGATTACATTGCAAGTTCATAAGAAGCTTCTTTCCATTGTCAACGAGTTTAAGTACAAACTCATCTCCTGCCTTAAATCCATTTGCAACCCAAATATCCTTAAATACCCTTATATGAACACGTTTATGTGTGCCGAAAACTTTTGCTAGCCAAAGCCTTTGTTTTTCATCCATCACAATCATTTCTTCACTGTTCATGTTGACGAATCCATTTGACATTGCAAAATCTCTTGGAACATTCTGATTTCAAGCATAAAAACAATCATAAAGTTAGTATAATCGATAATATAATATGGGTTTAACGTTATGCTCATTTACCACAACAGATTTCTTGATACTACATGCAGTAGCAATGGACTTAAAACAAGCAATTTGAGCAGCCTTCCTCTTTCGGGTTTCCTTCTCCGATAATACTGACATGATATATCCCATGTTTAGAAAATTAGTAGAAAACGAAGCAGTTCATTCAGGATTATAATCTGGAACTTTTTTAAGCAAAAAAAAAAATACCAACGTGCATTATTATTTGTCTCATTTTAGTCACCGTACATGGAGTCATTAAAAGATGATTTTATCTCCTGTTGGGGTCATTTTTCACACTTTTTTCCTTATGCAAAACATAACATACAGACATTTTACATAATCTAACAATCTTAATCATAATTCTATTTTTTTTTTCAAAAGGATGGTACTTTTTTAAGCCTTTTCGTAAGAGTTCTCTAGTGACTGAGATGTACAAAAAAATACGGTCACTAAAACATGACAAATGAAAAGGTACGTTGGCATTTCATGCAAAAAATTAATACTTGAAATAACAGCAACAGGCTTTCCCTTATCCCGGATGAGCTCAAATTTAATAATATTTCCAGCTTCTAAGCCATTTGCGATACAAAATTCATGTAATCCACGTCGAACATAGTAGGACTTTTTCCTATTATGCACTCCCAGGTTAACTGTCCACGTGCCTTCCTTTTCCGCACATTTAAGGATAATTTCTCCAGTAGTTACACTACAATAACATTGCCCTTAAATTGCCCCAAGACGCAAAACAATCGTATCCCGGGCCGACTTGTCGCTGGGATTCCCTTTCCCGCAGACATGTCGCCCTGAGAAAAGTTGAATCGGACAAAGCCCATGTGGATAGTATCCCCGGGCGACTTACCCGGGCGACAGTGTCGGGCCCACAAAGTTTCAGCCAAACTGATAAGTGCCACGGTGGAGAGTTTTCCCGGGCGACATGTCGCCCGGAGCTATTATGTTTCAAACAGTTAAAAAATACTTTATTTAATATTGTTACTTAATTAATTAGTTAATTGCCTGGTATCCCGGGCGACATGTCGCCCGGGAAAAGTGTTAAATATTTTTTTACCAACTTTTCCCGGGCGACATGTCGCCCGGGATAGCTTTTAATATATATTTTTTAAATTTTCCCGGGCGACATGTCGCCCGGGATAACCTTTAATAAATTTTTAATCATGATTATCCCGGGCGACATGTCGCCCGGGATACGTCTGCAAAAAAAATTTTTTTGCAGCCTGCACAGCAGGCTATTTCCAGATTTTTTTCCGGAATTTTTCCGGAAAAAATCTACCAATACTCAAACCTGTATAAACCATTATATAATCTACCCAAATACATTACAACTTGTACCAAAACACAATACGATCACGCATCTTGAGTATAATAAAGCTAAATCCGTCCAAAATCCGAATAACACAAATAGTTCTACAAAACGGGGTGACGAAGTCATAAAACTTGCATTATCCCGCAAGATACAAACAATATTACACCACGAGACAAGTTTTAAAACGTACTGGGAAACAATTATTCACATAAGGTCGCCAATAACACTTAAGAACACAAAATAGCATATATATACTTACCCAACAACTCCAAACTACATCCTCATCTCCCCGTCTTCGCACGTCGTCCTTCATCAGTATCCCTGCTCATCATACCCCCGGGCCCGCCACTCCCAGCTGGCCACACCACCATCTCAGGCTGTGACTTCAAGCTGTGTTAAGCAAATGGAAAACTTTCGACATCTCCTAAATAACTTCATGAACATAGTTCACACTGACGAGTTAGCACGCTTTTCTCTCTTTTTGAGCTTGAAACGACGTCAGAGTCGTGCGTTCATGGAGGCCGGGGGTGGAATGACCGTAAGGAGCCCTTACGTGGCAAAACCCTACCAACACCGGGAATGTGCCCCCGCTGCTTGCCCCCGCGAACGATGGCCATTATCTCATCCTCGGTGTAGGGCACACCCGTCTCGGTGTTGGAGCCTAGACCTTGTAGCCTCAGCATCTCATCCTATGTAATCACAAAAACAGAAGATAGTTAATATATTAGTCGGGTTACTACATTATTTCTCGACAAATCATTAAAGTGCGTGTTTTGAAACAGAACTTACATATAGAGCTTTGTCCTCCGGGTTCAAGAATACGCCGTTAACAGTATGTGTCAAGAAGAAGGTATGGATCAGCGACGGGCACTCCCTTCTATTAGCTGAGCCGGCCATCTCACATACACAACGAATAATAAGAAAGACACAAATTAAAAATGAAAAATCACACACACAAGCGTTAATTATATATGTGAAAATAATTTATAATGTTTATTAAACATTCATATTCTCGAAGGCGACAATAGAGCCGGGATCCCTGTACGGCGCTAACGAACTTTGATCATTTGGCCGGTTTTGTTTCTATTTTGGAGCAGCCCGGGCACGTGTTCCTTAGGATCATTCCAGAACTCAATATGCGCATCCAATTGACCTCAAGAAAAGTTGCGAAGACGTGATAGACTGATGCGCTCCAGGTCCTGTGTAAGTCCCGTCCGAGTCAGGAATCCAATGCCCTTTTCTTAAGACATACCTTCTTGCATTGTAAATCATTTGTAATGCGTGCTGGATTGGCCGCATACGATATAGTGGCCAGCGATCGGATTTCCATGTGAGGAAGCGCATGTCAAACAGGGTCTGCAATCATATACAACAAAACAGGGATAGATATAAATAATTTATATAGTTATCTAAATTGTTTATTAATTATATGAATAAATAAATAAACGAATTTAATAAATATACACAATAAAATATATGAACACATAATGAATAAACATAAAATGATAATGAAATAATTAACCCCAATCCTAGCCATGACCCCCGCCATCTGCCCGCTGCACTTGGCGCCAAGAAGGGTAGTGCAACGGCAACTCCCTAACAAGCTCCCCAAGGTAGTTGGCTCAATGAGCCGCATGCTCACCCAGAGGCATCAGGGTATCTCTGTCGCCAAACTCAAACCTGATCGTGACGGGGCCACTTTTATTCCGGGTCTCCTGGCGGGTATGCTGCCAGCCCGCTCTCCGGCCACCCAAATTGGGTTTTCGGGTGCCCTTACCTGCAAATTCAAGTGAGTGATAAAGTCATAAAAATTCAAGGCAAGCAAAAATCAATCACTGTATCTAAGTTTATGCTTGTATTACAATTAATCCAAAAATTCTTACTCGTTGCCCAAGCAACCCCCCCAACCGGCTGGGAATCTGGTGTGAAGGGTGGACGATCATACACCTGCCACCAAGTCACCGCCATGGCACCCCGTGCAAACATCGCGCTGACATCTGTACAAGGGTAGCATTATGATAACATAAAGAAAATCATGAATAAAATAATAAAAGCATGCACACATCCAAATACATACACATCCAAATAAATATACACATTTAAACAATCCACAGAACAATTTCATTCATTCATTCAAATATATAAGTGTCTTTTACAAGTTACAACTAAAGATCAATCTTCTTCTTCACTAGAATAAACAACATTTACGCCATCATCAATATCAAGGTTGACGAGGTCTTCATCATCAGAATCTGCTAAATCATGAGGAATGGGGTCTTCCTCATCAATAATATCATCGTCTTCATCAACAACATCAAATACTGAGTGTGCGTCAACACTATTGATATGAACCATCTATATGCAAGGCCGCATTTCCAAGTCATTTAAACGTTTAGAAAGTGCGAGATCCAGATGAGTTGTCCGACATGTATAACATCAGAGTGTCGTCTCTACCACAATGATACCCCCCGATCGAAAACTTTTTATGACTAACATGTTCGACGACCTTCCAACCGAGTGGTCGTCTGGACATATCTTCAAGGTAGAAGCATTGTTTGACTTGTGTTGCGAGAATGTATTGATCATTTTTAAACGCCTCACCATTAGCCTTGATTTGTGTTATGTTGTTTCTAATGACAAGATTTTTCATACGTCCTTTGTTGCTAGTGTCGAACCACTTAACTCGAAACAACACAGTTTTGAACGACAAATACGAAAACTCAAGGATTTGTTCAAGCTGACCGATAATACATTTCTCCGTCCGGAACCAGGCCGAACAAATGCCTCGTTTGAGTTGTGCGAACGTTCATCGCGGCTGAGCACAACAAACCTCACACCGATGACTATCGCAAGAGTTGACTGAGATTGGAGTTGGTGATGTCCACACGCCAAAGCGAATAACTCGCTATGCTTTCGCAAACACATGGGTCATTGTCTACGTGACGTGACAGGATCTATGAAAAGATAGATAGAATAGAGAACACAAATATGATGTCGTATATTTTTAACAGTTAAATACACACAATAAATATCTAAGTGTTTACCTGCTTCTAAACCAGCCGGAGGAATAGCCTTCTAAGCATGTCGTTGTCAGGAAATTCACTGAAAAATATTCATGGTGTTAGAATAAGTCGTCGAAAAGATAAGTTAAGAAAAAGAAGTTTCAAAATAAAAGCACTTTACCTCATTGAACTATGGCCCGGTACGTGTCTATATTCAGGACTTGTTGTGAATAGCATACCATATCACTTTCTTCAATTCTTGGTGATCCAATACGAATAACCGACCTGAAAACCCAACGATTTTACCTAGTTGATTTGAACACCTGAAACTGACACGTGAGGAGGGCGAATCCACATAACGGTCCGAGACGTATTTAAATTTCCGTGGTAACATCCCGAACATAATGAAGCTAAAGTCAATGCTTCTTCTGCAAATAAACCCTCCGCAATCGAAACCTTCCGCTTTAGATTTATTTCGTACATAATTTTTTTAGCTTTTTCATGAATCTTTCAAATGGATACATCCACCGGGGGCGAATAGGCCCGCCGAAAATAGCCTCTAGAGGTAAATGGATAACCAAGTGAATCATAATGTCAAAGAAAGCAGGAGGATATATGAGCTCGAGATTGCACAGAATATCGATCACCTTGCTCTGAGCTTTCAACATGTCATCCACCATCAAAGTTTGAGAGCAGATTTGCTTAAAGAATAAACATAGCTCGATTAGTGGTTTTGCAACGTCTGGGGGCAAGTATTGCTGAAGTCCGTAAGGAAGTAAACGTTGCATCATTATATGACAGTCATGAGACTTCAGGCCTGTTATATTGGTATCATTTCGTGACTTTTGTGCTTGAAGTTGGATCCTAACCCATACAGGTAGTTTAACTCCTTGTGATGAACTGAACAAAACTTTTTTCTGTCCACTGGTTTGAAGATATACGCAGCCTGAGGCTCGAGCACGAATTCCCGTTTTTAGTTTTAGCCGAGCACAAGCCACTTTCGAAAAGCCCAGACTTTTCAAGTCTTGTCTTGCCATGGCGTGCTTTAGATTTGTCATTCATTACAAAGTGTTCAAGATACTCCTCCAATCAACATTCTTTTCAATATGCATGACAACTAAATGTGCGTTTTAAGTGTAAGAAAAGACCAATACTCAAGCTCGGTAAAAAATAGAATCGTTTAGAAGTCCAGTTCACTCACAAGAACATTGAGATTTAGCTTCACACCCCCAAACTCGATGTTTACCCTTTCACACGCGTTGGGCAATCTAGCAATTGAGTCATGAATTGCATCCCGGTTAAATTCTCTAGGAGGATCTTTGTTTTCTGTTACACCATTGAATTCAAGTGACCTCCTCCATTTATGGGGCTTCTTTAAGAATCTTCTGTGGCCAACATAAGCTGTTTTGCCTAACACACGCACAGATGGAGTGTCTTCATTACATATAGGGCATGCCAAGTAACCTTGACCACACCACCCAGACAAACTACTTCGAGCAGGAAAATCATTTATGGTCCATAAAAACCATCGCTCTCAATATTGAACTTAAGGGCCTGTAGCAACGTCTATGTCTCGAACACCTGCTTTTGCCCATAAATCTTTAGGTCATCAATCAACGGCTCAAGTAAACATCAATGTCCTTGCCTGGTGATTAGGGCCAGGAATTTACAGAACGTACAGCATGAAAGAAACTCTCTATCATACATAACCACAGAGGCCAGATTGTATGTTGTCATATCACCACAGGCCACATGCTGATAAGACTGATAAGGTTGCCGAACGGATAAAACCATCAGACAGCCAACCCTAATCGAACATTACTTGTTCTGCAACGCAAAATCCGGATACTTGGTGTCAAAGACCTTCCATGCTTTACCATCAACCGTTTGATTGCATCTTACCCGGGCTCCGTACACTTTTAGTAGCAGCCAATGTCATTTCCTTTGCAGTGTAACTAGACTTGTAACAAACGATGTTAGTCATGAAATGATCGTAAAAGTAAACAGCAACACCTATCTTAGGAACTTTCTTCCCCGGGTGTGTTACCTGTCATTCATCTACTCGTGTTACACACCGGGAACAGAATGAGCACATCTTTGTTAACGTCGCCCCCCGAAACAAGAGCAATTCGTTTACGACAAGCATGTATCGACTCATCGTACCCTAACCCTCATCGTTTTAAATGTCTTCTTTATTCATAGTAACGACGGTGGGGAGCTGTATCCTTAGCGGTGGGAAATACATTTGAAAAAACTCTAGCATTTCATTAAATAAATAACCGTTAATTTTACCTTTAAAACCTTAAAATAGGTAAACTTTCCATAAAGTCTAATCGAAGACACATAGTCCAACCTGGTACAACCATCCTCGTTGGCACACAGCATATTAACTCTTCGAACTCGTTTAACGTTACTTGAGTCAGGTCGATACTTGTCTCACTCACCAATAACTTCCTTGAGTTGGGCTTATTTTGTTCTTTATTCATAGAATATAGTAAGTATTCATTAAGGCCCGCTGTCATGTCACTCATCTAGTTGTCTTGTGTTATCTATTACTGGCGGTGGCGGAGGAAGATCCGGTTCACCGTGGTGAATCCATGTTTTATAACTTGGGTCAAACCCATACTTCAAAATGTGGTCTGAAAGGTGTTTGATGGATACCCACAATACTAGACGACAAGACTTACATGGACATCTTATATTCCCCGCACTATCCACAACGTGCTTTGCAACACGACGAATTTCTTAGACCGTATAAAATGCTATTTTCATGTTCCTTAACTTGTCCATACACTTATCAATTACCATAACTGCGTTTTAAAACAATACAATTATTTATTATATGCAAACTTAATTAAACTTGCACACATTACGAGGAATACGAGATGTTTTGTTCACCTAGTGCAACTATGGAAGGCAATCTTAACCCACTCTTTGAATGATTCGTCTCATATATGAATGCGTATAACCGATTTACTATTTGAGAAAATTTCGGCAGCATTTCCCCTCAACTCCCCAAATATGTGTTTAAAGACATATTCGTAGGAGTAAAGGAGAAACACTGTCGAAATCATCTCAAATAGTAAACCAATTATATGCATTCATATCCTAAATGAGACAAAACGTTCAAAAAGCAGTCCCAAACAGGGGACTTTCCGAAATTAATTTCTAATAAATTAATTTCGGACGGGTTTTCTATAGGATGATTAAAATCAGACGGGGATTTTCCGAAATTAATCACTAAAATCCTAAAAAATTCCTAAAGGGTTCGATAAAATAAATACATATACGCATATCCATTTATATCAAATCCTAATATTGAAACGCATATACAATTTAAATTCTATTATAATGAAAAAAAACATACATATCAGTGTAAAACGCAAATCCAAACACTCCTTGACACTGTAAAACGCATATCCATTTAGTCTCATCATTTTGGCAGCATAAGGAGTGTTTGGATGTACGTTTTACAGTGTCAAGGAGTGTTTAGATTTGCATTTTACACTGTCAAGGAGTGTTTGGATTTGCATTTTACAGTATCAATCACAATAAACATTCCCCGACGACATGTCACCGGGGATACCAAAAGGATAAAAAAAAGTTATAACATACTTTCGGCTAGGCTGTCTCGGCTGACTCACTACCAAAAAAAAAATCAACAAAGTTCAATCATAATAATTTATTATAATTATCAAACTTTTATTAACCAAAATCAAAAATCCAAACCTTGAATAACTCGGCTCGAAGATCCACCACCACCAAAAATCAAACTTGTTTAGAGGTTTAGAAAAAGAAGATGTAGAATTATAATTTAGTGCTCGTGTGCTCGTGTCGTGTGCTCGGTGTCGAGTGGTGGTGGTGAGTTGCGGTGGTGAGAGGAGGTGGTGGTGAGAGTAGGTGGTGATTTGTGGTGGTGTTGCTGCAAAATCGCCAATTTTTTTACGTTTTCTCGTTTGTGTTATACAACTGAAACACACATCTGCTTTTTGATGACAGATATTTCCCAGGCGACATTCCCGGGCGACATGTCGCCCGGGAAAGATCCAGTTTTGTCGTTTAGCGCAAATTGGCGCGACAACGAAAATTTTGGAGGGCCTTTTTAGCAAATATAAAAAGCTTTCCCGGGCGACATGTCGCCCGGGAAAGATTTATTAAAATTATAAACTTTTATAAAAATTAAAAGATGTATAATTTTTTAATAAGGTATTCCCGGGCGACGTGTCGCCCGGGAAAGATTTTCATTAAAAATTAAAATATTTTTAATAAAAATTAAAATATTTTATAAACTTTTATAAAAATTAAAATGTTGTAGTTCAATTAAAATGTGAGGCTAAGAAACTTTTATAAAAATTAAAAGATGTATAATTTTTAGTAAATTTTTTTAGTAAATTTTTTTTTATATTTTTTTAATGAAAGATTTTTAATAAAAAAATTATACACTTTTAAAATAATTAAAAACTATATGTTTTTAATAAACTTTTAAAATATTTTTAATAAAGACTTTCCCGGGCGACATGTCGCCCGGGAAAGATTTATTAAAAATTATAAACTTTTATAAAAAATAAAAGAGTTTTCTGCAAATATGCTCCCTGTGGTTTCCCTAAATTGCAGGTTTGCTCCCCAACTTTGAGAAAGTGCAGGC
>BQNB010109010.1:0-22843 GCA_026074375.1 Tanacetum coccineum | reverse complement strand
GGCGTCGCGTTTTAATCGTGACGCCGTCATGAAAGAGAATATTCTAGATAATGGGCTGGGTCGTGTGCTCTGACGCCGTCGTGAGATCTAGTGACGCTGTCTTGGTCTTTGTTGGGACGGCGTCACGTTGTATTTGTGACGCCGTCTCGAGCCACTATAGAGAAATTATTGAGCAATGTTGGTGTAGGTCCGTAGTCTTGTCTGTTTCTTTTCTAAATGAGCTCAAGTCACGTATATTTCCTCCAAATGTCTTCCAAATGCAAAATACCATAAAAGGAACAATTAAGTACCTATTTTGGGCATAAACACACGATTTAGGGGGTTAAACGACCCTGAAAAAGTGTATAAAATGACACCTCATCAGTCCTCTACCCCTCCCACCTCTACCAACCCGTTCACCCGTTCCCCCATTCCCCCATTCCCCCTCCTTGTGATTCAGCAACAGGCCGACCAGCACTTTGGGTCCTCATCCTTGGCGGCATTATCTATACGAGGGAGAACATGGACAATGTTAGGTAGGTAGGAAGACTAACATATATATATAATACCTTACTATATATAAATATACACATAATACAACCCTATGGTATCAACATCGATTTGTGTGAACGGTATTACCAAGTACGAGTAAGTTCTGATAATTTTATAACTACGTTAGCCACCGTATTTATATCTGCATCCTTTCCTAGTCGTACTCAATATTGAGCTCACATATCTCAATGACTGACATAACTAAAGCACCAAACCGCGAACACGCGAAAGCAAGCAAAAGTGGAACACCGCCCGCATAGATCCTATACGTAACTAAATGACGGATCTTAGGTTATAGTCTAGGCCAACCCACCTAGTTCTCTATAACCTTGGCTCTGATTACCAATCTGTCACACCCCGACAATGGTGAAAACTCAGGAATGCAACATAATGATCAATCATAACACAAGATACAATATAGAGAAAAACTACAATGCATAAACATCAAGTGTTACGAAGACCATCGACCTTGAACAAACCTCGAGTGATGTCCCAAATCATAACCAAATCCATAATCTCTTACAATTTCAAATGCCCACATTGGGGTCCAAATCCAAACTTAAACCAAAATTTTCAAATACTTAGAACCAAACAAATAAACAAGCAAGGCTTCACATGAAAAATCCACACGGGATACTCATAAGCCTGCTATCACATATCACCAACCTATTCATCTTTCACTTCACCTGATAATGATACTCGAAAATGTCAACAATAATGTTGGTGAGCTCGTAGGTTTGACCTTAAACCCAAAAGCTACGCCAATATCTCAAATCAGTGGACAATAGTGCAATATGACAGTGAATATATGTGAATCACCCATGACTTAGCATCCCCACTAATCATATAAACACGACCTAGCATACCCGCTAGTCAATCACCATGCCCTAGCATCCCCGCTAGTCATGAAAACACAATATGTCACTTACGCACCTAAAGAGCCTACCAACTTGAGCACTATATTAGGGCATGACCACAATAGACATGGCAAATCCTTGTCAATCACCCTTGTCGTGCCAAACACAGTGCACGCAAGTAAAATCACATTAGACATGGCAATTCTTGCAAATCACCCTTGCCGTGCGAAACACAGTACACGCAAGTAAAATTACATCACATATATTCACATAGCAATCATAAGCACATAATTGTCTCAAAAACAAAACCACGTTTTGCACAGTTCAATTCAAAATAGTTCAAAACACATTTGAGTATCATTTTCCCCCAACGGAAAAACAGTAAAAAATGGGGCTACGAGAACTCACCTCAAGCAAGTCTTAAGCAACCAAATCTCAATCACATAAGCAAATGCAACGACGTCCGCACACGACGTCCGCACACGACCTAGTTCAGTTAATGTCCCATTAAATCATTTATTTCCAATACAGTCTTCACATTTGATGCATAGAGGCTAGATGCGTTGTACAATTACCCATAACAATTTAGTGGTGTGATGGTTGACGTCTCATCCCAAAATATCTTATCAATCCGATATCTCAACGATACATACTTATACTATTTAAAGAAAATAAATAAGTAATATTAATAAATATTTATAATAAATAATTATAAATATATACCGATAAGTCCATTCGGTAACCTTACTTACCGTAAAAATAATCATAATATGGCTGAAAATGAAACGTTTACTCATAAAAAGCATATTAAAGAAGTTTCTAGAAAAATTATATTTTTCGTCTTTTAGTGAATTTATTAAAATAATAAAATAATATTTTATTATTTAAAACCAAAAATCATGTTCTTAAGTAAAATTTTCTAAGTATAAACTTTTTATGAAATTTCGACATGACCCGTACGTTTATATAACGTTTTCCAAGGTTTTTAACCTTTATTTCACATATTTTTTAAACTTTCGACACTTTTTAGATAAAATTCCAAAATCTCAATCTTTAACGCTTACTAAAACGTTTTTTCCAAAATAACGTTCAATATCACTTCGTAAATAAATTTCACTTTCAAAAGTCCGTCAAAAACACTCAAAACGACTAAATATCGCTTATTGGGCTTTAAGGCTCGATAGGGTCCATTAAGATGTTTATACGTCCAAAATACGATCAAAGCCCAAAACCAAGGTCCATTTATATGCATAAACTCATACTAATACGTATAAAAGAATACGGACCACTATAAGCCCTCTCATAAGCCACGACTTAAATGGGCTTATTGGGTCGTGAGCCCATAAGCTCCAAAATGCCTATATTAAACTTGAAAATAAGCTAATAAGCTACGTATCGTATTTGGTTATCATCATAAGCCACATAAATAGTCCACGAACATACGCCAAACCACGAAAATAATCAAAATCACTTCCCTTGTGATTTTAAAATAAGATGTGATCATATAAGCTCAAAATAAGCCATAAAGTGCTTAAAAATAAGCCCAAATAATCTATATAAGCTAAAATCCAATATAATCTATCTAGCAATATATGTTATTCAACCATCACGACCACAAACTCAAAACTAAAAAACCCTTTTCTTTTCTTTTTTTGTTCGACGCACCCAAACGCACCCTTTTATCCATTTCGTTTTCAAAAATCGATTTTTACGACGGTCAACTTGTACAACTAACATCTATGCATCAATATAAACCCAAAAGAACAAACAAAATTTAAATTTAGAAACTTACAAGAAAATCTTCAAAAATATAGATATCGACGCGAACCGAACAACCCAAGCGTTGTTTAAATGTTAACCCGCACACAAGAATCAACCCAAAACTTTAATCGTCATCTTCTTAACCAAAGTTGTAAAATTTTTATGTGTTTGTGTGTGGTTTTTGTGGTCGACCGAACAAGGCATAAGAGAGGAAAAAGAGAAACTTTTCTTTGTTGTGAAGAAATGAGGACAAGTGTGTGCATAATTTTGAAAATATAGTGTACAATTGCTAGACAAGGGAGCTAAAATCATGCCTCCTTGTCCCCTCTATGGTTCGACCGGTTATGGGATCCTATGGGGTATTGGGTCTTTCTTTTCGTGTCGGGATCACTTAAAACTCATAAAACTTGATCGTAAAATTTTCCCTAATGTTAATTAGCATTTTTATTCACCTTAAACATACTTTTCCATTAACCTAGAGGATTTACACGACATATTTACACTTTAAACCCTTCAAAACTCATTTGGACATTAACGGACGTGTCAGAACTCGTTTTTCAGCATTTCTCAAATTTCACGGGCCAACCACCCGGAATTTAACTTACACAATAATAACCTCTAAAAATGACTATTATTCACAATAACCCATAAATTACCACAATTCTCATAAAATCACCACCGTTAACACGGTACAATATCTGAATAAACTGACAAACGTCAAATAGTCAAAGGACTAAAAATGAAATATTCAGAACACGAAAAGGGCAAAGGTTACAGGTTGGAAAGAGAATATCAATGGAGCTAAAGTGTTTCAAGTTTTCAAGAAGTTAAAAGGGCTTAAAAGACCTTTCAAGAATTTGAACTAGCAAAATGGTAATGTATTTGAGAAAGTGATCCTGTTGGAAGATAAGTTAAAAGAGTGGCAGAGTAAGATTGACAATGATCCAACAATTAATAATGTTAAAAAGGAAGGTGTTGTTATTCTCAATGAATACAAGGAAGCAAAAGCTGATGAGAACAAATTATTAATGCAGAAAACCAAAATTGAATGGTTGAAGGATGAAGATAGAAATACAGCTTATTTCCACAAGATCCTTAAAAGTAGGAATAACAAGTGTAGAGTTGAAAGTATCTGTGATGAAGCTGGCACTAGATATGATAATGATCAAGTTCATGAATAGTTTGTTAAGCATTTTTAAATGTTCCTAGGAAAGGAGGTGATGGTTAAACCAATGGTTGATATGGATGATATATTCACCTGCAAATTATCTGAGGAGGAAGCTCTTTTAATGACTAGAGGTGTCACTATTGCTGAAATTAAAAGAGCTATGTTTGGTATAGCTGATGTGAAGGCTCCAGGACCAGATGGGTTCACTGCTTGTTTCTTCAAAAAGGCTTGAAATGTGATTGAACAAGATGTATGTGGTGATATTAAAGACTTTTTCTTGAATGGGAAACTACTCAAGGAAATTAACTTTACTATCATCTCTCTGGTTCATAAAGTTCCTACTCCTCATAAAGTGTCTGATTTCAGAGCAATTGCTTGTTGCAATGTCATCTACAAATGCATAAGTAAGATTTTAACTAAAAGGATCAAAAGCGGGCTTGAGAAGGTAGTCAAAAGTGCTTTTATACCAGGCAGGCAAATCCATACAAACATATTGATTACCTAATAACTTTTAAGAGGCTACATCAGGAAGAATGGAACTAAAAGGTATGCCTTAAAGATTGATTTGCAAAAAGCCTATGACACTGTAAGCTGGTCTTTCTTTAAATGCATCTTATTGAAATTTAGTTTTAATCAAAAGATGGTTCAGTTGATTATGACATGCATAACTACATCATTATTCTCAATTTGTGTTAATGGTCAACCTTATGGGTACTTTAAGGGTGCTAGAGGACTTAGACAAGGAGACCCAATATCTCCTTATCTATTTACACTTGTTATGGAAGTGTTTTCTCTGTTGATGGCTAAAAACACTCTGAATAGTGGATTCAAACACCATTATAGTTGCAAGGAGCTTAAAATCACACACCTTTGTTTTGCTAATGATCTAATGGTATTTTGCTATGGTGATGTTAATTCGGTTAGGATTTTCAAAAGCACCCTTGATGAATTTAGTGAATACTTAGGTTTATACCTAAACAAGAACAAAAGTACAATTTTCTTTGGCAGCATATGTGGTCTAATAAAGAGAGATATTATCAATGTTGTGAAATTTCAAGAAGGAAAGTTGCATATGAAGTACCTTGGGGTTCCTTTGCTTGCCAAATGCTTGGGTGTTGCTGATTGTAAAAATCTTGTTGATAAAGTCAAAGTTAAAGTGGGAGATTAGAAATATAGATGTTGGTCATATGCTGAAAGAGTTTAGTTAATTGCATATGTGCTTGCATCTATGCATCTCTACTGGGCCTTAGTATGTCTCATTCCAAAGAATGTGGTTAAAGAAATTGATAAGATTTTGAATGGGTTCCTATGGAACGATAGTGATAATTGCAATGGGAAGGCTAAGCTGGCTTGGAAGGTGGTGTGCAGACCTAAAATTCAAGGGGATTGGGTTTTAAGCCTTTAAGTGATTAGAATGAAATCCTTCTTATGAAGCACATTTGGAACATTATCATTAAAAAGCAATCTCTCTAGGTTCAATGGGTAAACAGTGTAAAGTTAAAAAATAAAATCACTTGGAATGTTGATACTGAATATTGTGACAGTTGGAGTTGGAAGAATACGCTGGAGCTTAAGATCAAAATGAAACCTCATGTAAGAATGATCATTAGGGAAGTCACAAGGATCTCTGTTTGGAATAACAAATGGGAGGAATTTGGTCCTTTATCAAGGTTCATATCAGATAGGGAAATATATAATCCCAGATTCAGCAAAGAAGCTTGTGTTGCTGATATGATCAAGAATGGTAAATAGATTTGGCCAGATGACTGGTGGACTAAGTTTCCTATGCTTGCTAAAATTAAAGTGCCTTGTCTTAACAATGAAAAGGATCATGCAACCTGGATGAACAAAATTGGAGATCTTGTCCCTTTCACTATAAGGGGTGTTTGGAAGAGCATGAGAAATGACTATGCAGAAGTGGACTGGAATAAATTTGTGTGGTTCTCACAATGTACCCTTAGACACTCATTTATCATGTGGCTTGCTCTACATAACAGACTTTAAACTCAAGATAGAATGGCCAAATGGAAGAGTGGGAATCTATTATGTCCATTATGTGAAAACTGCAATGATTATGTGTCACACCTATTCTTTCAATGCACTTTCTCAAACAAAATATGGACCATGATGAGAAAGAAGTTCTGTGTTTCCCAAAACTCTAATGATTGGCTTAGTATTATTAGTAATATGCAAGTTAATCACTGCAATAGCAGTATCAAATGAGTTCTTGAAAGAATTGGAATTGCAGATTGTGTTTACAACATATGGAGAGAAAGGAATTTGAGATTGTTTCAAAACTACAAAAGAACTGAAGATGATATCATAAAAGTCTTAATGGAAGAAATTAAATGGAAGCTAATGAGTCTGAAAGTTAGACACACTCAGTTGTTATAAATGTCTATAAGGAATGGGACATTTTGAACTAAGGGTGTACTGGATAGATGACTTCATAAGCATTTCCTAATATTCTCTGCAAGTGCAGCTTATTTGATTTTTGACCCTGCTGAATGAGTAAAAGGGTGTTTGGGTGAAGGACTTATCACCCATGGTGAAGAATCTATAAAAGTTCTAAACCTTAAGGGGTGTTTGGATATCTGAAGTATGATAATATTGTGTTGAAGTTTCTTGTGAGGACTGCTACCTAATGAAAATAGATGCTGGATATGGCTGCATATCAAGTAGCAGGCTTCCTAGTAACTTGCAGTGAGCCTTATATCTTGACAATGATAACCTTTCTATGTTTAATCCTGCTGGGTCAATGGAATTTTCATTACCCAATGTGCTATGTAAACTATAGTTAAAGGACCACTTATTGTCATAAGGAAGGTTTCCTGCTTTGGCTGCAGGCCAGCTTAGTGATGCCATGGTTGTTGGTCTAAATTGTTAGACAACTGTCATGGAAATGTAGCCAAGTGGGATTGTTTCCCTGAGTAACTCCTAGCCAATTTGTGATGCCAGTGATGGAAATGTAGCAATTGGTGGTGGATCTCAGTGTGAACAGGAGTTTTACTCTTTGTATTGTGATGCCTCCTATAAGAGCCTCTATGTTAAAGGTTTAGATCCTTTGGCATAGGTAGGGTGTTTGTAGGGGGAAATGTAGCAAAGGAAGGAGGTTTCTCCATGGTTGCCTAGTTTTTACCTAGTCACATTGACTTGAGAGTAAAGAACTAGATGAATGAGATGTCTTTTGCATATGTGTATCTTCGGTTTCAGCTTGTTTGAGACAAGTGTTGTCTGATATCCTGTTGTCTGATAGATAGGATGTTCTTTGTATTTCTCTGATTGTATAAAGGATTGGAAGATGTACAATGCCTTAAATAAGTTTGTACACATCTTTTATTGGTAAATATAATTCACTTTTTACCAAAAAAAGAAAAAGAAAAAAGATGTAATCCTCATGAATAGTACAATCTAGTTTATAATTGTATTATCTCTCATAAACATGTTAAGAGTTAAGCCATCTCCGTATTTGTAAGTGTTTCTTGTTACTAATTTTGTATCTGGAAGTGAAATAGATAGTTTTGTTAATATTATGATAGCAATAACCATCTTCTCCTTATACAAGCAAAAGAACATGTGTAAAATAATAAAGACAGTTTGTACGAATGAGATAGAAAGGTAATTTTGCATTTTACTAGAAGACAATATACAATACTGTAGATGTGAGTTATTTTGCATACTAGTTTCTCCCTACATACTAAGGGACAAATCTAGACCATCTATTTCATTAGATTAAAAAGACAAGATTTAAGATTTAAGAAAATACAGGGGGACCAAAAGTGTAAATTTACTAAAACTCACACTAACCACTCCCTCATTATTTGTAGAGTTGGCAAATCTTGCCCAAATTGCAATTAATTAACCTTTTTGACATTTTTTATGTTTTTTACGTTTTTTACGTTTTTTTACGCTTTTTACGTTTTTTTACGTTTTTGTACGTTTTTTACGTTCTTATACGTTTTTGTACGTTTTCATACGTTTTCGTCCGCTTTCGCACGTTTTCGTACGCTTTCGCGTGTTTTCGTCTGTTTTCGCACGTTTTCGCGCGTTTTCGTTCTTTTTTAGACGTTCTCGCACGTTTTCTTATGTTCTCGCACGATTTCTTACGTTTTCGCACGTTTTCGTCCGTTTTCGCACGTTTTCATACGTTTTCGTCTGTTTTCACACTTTTTCTTCTGTTTTCGTCCGCTTTCGCACGTTTTCTTTCGTTTTCACACATTTTCGTCTGTTTTTGGACATTTTCTTACGTTTTCGCACGTTTTCTTACGTTTTCGCACGCTTTCGTCAGCATTCGCGCGTTTTCGCCAGCTTTCGCGCATTTTCGTCTGTGTTCAGACGTATTTGGCCGTTTTGAGACGTTTTTGGCAGTTATCAATCGGTTGCTTCTGTTTTTATACGTTATCTATCAATGATATTATACCAAAAACCCTAAACCCCTAACCACTAAACCCTAAACCCTTAACCACTATGTTGATAGAAATAATGCCTAAAAATATTATTAATATTTTTTACATCTTTACGTTTTGATAATCACAAAATATAAAAACGTTCAATGTAAAATTAAACGTAAACAATTAATTAGTAGTAAATTTTCATTACAAAAATTATATCACTTAAAGGTATGAATAAATAAATGCTTAATGCATTTTATGATCAAAAGAAATTTTTATTCAACCTCACACTTTTATAAAACGTTGTAAACATTTTTATAAAATGTAGTAAACATTTTTATAAACATTACAAAACAATTTCTAAAATTAAAAGAAATGTTTTATTTAAAATAAATATTTTGAAATTCAAATTTTCGGACCTAAAATGGCTAAAAAGTTCCAGAAAATTCCCCTACAAAAAAAGACAAACTGGGGAGCGCCTAGTCTAGGGCGGCCCCCTTATCTGTAAGGGGACCGCCCACCTATTTAAGGGGACCGCCCATAGGTAGACGCTCCTCCAGAATGTCCTATAAATACTGGACTTTTCTCCACTATTTTTTCACCTTTTGCACTCATTATTTCTGATCAAAAACAGTCCACACATCTCATTAAAATCCTTTGATCATTTAATCATAAAACTTTGTTTCCAAGTGATCCAAGCTCAATTCCTCAAGTGCAAGAGAAGAATACTTCCATCATCAAGTGAAGAAGTATTACACCTTTGTGTGTTGTTGCAATCTTGTTGCATCCATATCATAACTTGTAAATTACTTATAAATCTTGTAAAGTTATGTAGTAGATAGATCTTGGTGATTGTTGTAAGTATAGTTGAAAATTAGTGATTCATCATAGTTGTGATAGTTAGGTGTTAAAGTAGAAGTAAAGTAGTGAAGTAGTGTGGTAAAGAATACTAAGGCGTGAAGAAGTCGTGTAGTGAAGTCGTAAAAGTAGTGAAGAAGTTGTGAAGTCATGATAGATTTGTTCTAGCTAAGATTAGAACTCGACATCTAGCTTAGTGTCGGAAATTGATATAAGCGAAAGTTGTGTATGGTTTTCTCCGCCATAAGGGAGTTTGTTGACATAGTGAAGAAAACTCTCAAGTTAGGTGCTCGAGGAGTGGAGTATGGTGAAGAGGTGCTTCATAACCGAACCATTATAAATCCTTGTGTTGTGATTTGATCTTTCTAACTCTTATCTTTTATTTCTTTATTTGTTCTTACTTATTTATATTATTCATATTGTGCAAGTATTGAATTCACAAAAAGTCGAATCTAAGTTTTTATAAACAAACATAAACATTAAATTAAAAAGCGGTAAACTATTCAACCCCCCTTCTAGTTTTCCACAATTGGTATCAGAGCCACGTCAAACAAGATTTTTAAAATAAATTGTATTTTAAAACTTGAATCGATCTATGGAATCGGAAAAATATTTAGAAGGGCAATCTATGCAAAGACCACCACTATTTGAAAGTGATGGATTTATTTATTGGAAAAATAGATTCGAAACTTATGTGAAGTCAAAAGATCTAGATCTTTGGCATGTTATTACCGATGGTGATTTTCCTCCTATTCAAAATAATCCCGAAACTAAAAAGGATGAAATTGTACCTTTTCATAAACAAAACGATGATCTTAAAAAGAAACTTGCTAAAAATAATGAAGCTAAAATGGTAATTTATAATGCTTTTGGTAATTTATAATGGCTTTACCACGTGTTAAAAAATATGAAAGGAAGTTTTATGTGTCAAACCGCACAAAAAAAATTGGGATACTTTGTAAGCACTCATCAATGGTAATAATCAAGTCAAGCAATAAAATAGATCTTCTTGTTGATCAACACTATGAACAATTCATGATTCCGGAAGAGGACTCAATAGATAATAGTTTTGCTAAATTTATCACTATTTATTATACTAGTCTACAAGCACTTGATGAAAGGTTTTTTCTAGAAAGAATTGTGTTAGAAAATTTCTTAGGGAATTACATCCTAAATGGCGCGCAAAAGTCACGGCGATTGAAGAATTAAAGAATCTAACAACTCTATCACTTGACGAACTCTTTGGAAATTTGAAGGTTTACGAAGAAGTAATTAAGAAAGATTTCGAAACCGTCAAAAGCAAAAGAGAACAAAGTAGATCTATTGCCTTGAAAGCTAGAAAGGAATCTAGTGATGATGATAGCTCAACCTCCGATAGTGAAGATGAAGAATACGCCATGGCCGTAAAAGACTTCAAAAAATTCTTCAAAAGACGAGGACGATTCGTAAGACAACCACACGAAGAAATAAAATCATTCCAAAGAAATAAAAACAACAAAAATGGCAAAGGCAAAAGAAAATGTTTCAAGTGTGGAGATACAAATCATTTCATCAGAGAATGTCTGAAACAATCAAAATCAAAAGGCGTTTGTTGGAGAATCTTGGAGTGATAGCGACGAAGATGAAGAGGAGAAGACAAAGGATGAAAAGTGTCTTATGGCTAAAGCTTCTAATGAGGTACTTTCCGAAACCGAATACTTTAGTGATGACCAATCATCATTAGACGAAAATGACTTAGATAATAAATATAGTAGACTATGCAAAATAGAACTAAAAGTCATAGCTAAAAATAAAACTCTAAAACAAGCTAAAAATTTTATTAGAAAATGACAGGCTCTAGAATTAAAAGATAAATTATCTAGGTTAGAAAAAGGTAAGGAAGTAAATGAAGAATGCAAATTATGTCAAGACCTTAAGTTTAAAAATGAGAAGCTTAGAAAAGAAATATCTAGGCTAAATCAATTTAATGATAGTAGTCACTCACTTAAGAAAATAATAAGTTCTCAAAAACCTTCCGGAGATAAATCCGGTTTAGGATTTAATTTTACCAATGGTCCACCTAGCGGAAACCAAAACAAGTAAATGTTGTTAAGAGCTCCAAGAATAGTCGTAGTCGAAAGAAAATTTGATAGAACCAAACCCAAACTCAAAACCAAAATTTATACTTATAAACAATACTAAAATTCCTATTGCAAGTGATGATGAGGTAAAATGTTTTTACAAACCTTTCTTAAAACCCGGAGTCGGATTTACTAAACCCACAATGAGGTCTAAAACACCTCCTCCGAGAAGAAAATAAAACTTTCATCCTCGTTCCAAAACACCTCAACCTAGGAGAGACCAAGGTAGACCAAATTACTCTAACACTAATCACACAATGTGGAATCATCCACACCAACCAAGCTTTACTCAATGTGGAAGATGTTCACCGTGCATGTGTCCGAATCAAATCCAAAACATGTTTGGAAACAATAACTTCGGACCCATGAAACGATGGGGACAAAATGGCTAATCATCATATCTTTACGAGGGTTTAATCTTTCTTCTGCTTCCTTGGCATTCGGTTTCACACAATTGAAGAAACTCAATAATGATTTCCATTAAATCCTCATCCTTAAAGCATTGCTACCTTGGAAGATTTTAAAGGATATTCTCTTGATGGCTTAAGGTACGTCTCACTCTCTAATTCGTAAAATTATTGATTGGTTTTTGATATTACTTAGTATTAGTGATAGTTAGGATATATGTTAGTTTTCACTAGAAAATGCCATTTTTTGGCTTTCAAGTTTTTTTAAAAGAATTTGTCTCATTAGAAACCATTCTTTCACATGGATTATCCATGAACCACTATAAAATGAAAATCTTCTATGGCCACGAACTCACGTAGACGAAGAAAAATGAGTTTAGTGGATTAATAATTAAATAGTAAGTAGGATTAGTTTTGCATATGAAAAAGTTTTGAAACCACTTATGTGATGGAAAAAACTCCCTTCCACTTGACGCTCGCTCAACTACGTCTATCAAATTCGCCTTGTTGAAGTTCTTAACTCATCTCAATCTCTCATCCTCCATCAATATCTACTATTTCCATTTTCAAATGATCAATTAATTTTTTTCGTTCGAAGAAAGTTATTCATCATGTTCGCAATGAAGTCTAGTCACCCAAATTTCTTATGTATTGACATCCTGATTTTCTCGTCGAGTGATAGTCAAAGGAAACTTTTTATTATGCAAAGAGTTAATTAAAAATTGTCAATATTCATTTCACAAACTGCCAAAAAATCGAAGAAAATTTTTTTTTCCATGGATGGGCGGCCCCCTTAATTTAAGAGGAGGTCCGACAGTGTAAAAAGGGTGGCCCTTAATTAATTAAGGGGACCGCCTATCTGCAAAACCAAACACCCTCTCACAGTCGAATTTATACCAAACATCACTTTTCTTCTTCCCTCTTTCTCCTAATGAGTTGTACGAAATATCATCACACCATTGCCATCAAAATCAAAACCTCAAATCTTCCAATTAACCAAAATTCGCAAAGGGCTTTCACTAACAAGTCAATCAAACGCAACATTTCTTGTAAGTTTTTCAACCTTCTTTTTGTTTGATTTCATCCAATTTTGGGGGTGTTCCATTTATGGTTATATTTTTGATTTAGTTTAAGATTTCCATAACTATATGATTCCTTTAAGGATAGGAACACAAACAACCTTGATAGGATTGAATCCCAAAACACTTATTGAGTCATAATTTTAAAAACAGTTATACTTATGAAAATTATGGCCAAAATTTTTGATATATGTATTTTTAACTTACCAATGTTGAATTAATGCCAAAACATGTTTAAAATAATCCAAGTATTGATTATCAAACACAAACACACACACACACACACCACAATATATATTATATATAAATTATATATATATATATATATATATATTATATATATTATATTATATGTATATATATTTCGAAATCATGAGTAAAATATTATAAAACATAAATGGGAGTGTTTGGTTCATCTCTAAGGGATGATTGTTTAGAGTCGAAATGACCATCACTATATTTTTATCACGTATATAAACACATAACAAACTAGTGTGAGTCATCAAAATATATAATTCATATATATTTTGACCTATTAGACAAGATTTCTACCCATAAGGGAGCGTTTGGCTTATTACGAATTAATAAGAATTTTTGAGTCAAAATAAGTACTTTACTAGTGATAAGCCAATTGCAAACAAACTCACATGAATTGACAAAATATACAATCTAATGTATACTTTTGTCAATACTTAAAGTTAAGTTAAAAATAAACTAAGGAACATAAAAATTACTTCTTAGGTTTTTATTTATTAGATTCGAAGTAATTTTGGTTCCACATAGAGTATTTTTCTTACATACTCTTTTTATTTTTGCATTTTTTTAACATTGTTGTTGACTTGTTTATGTGACAAAAATGCCGAAAGCTACTACCACCGATATATCCCTCACTAAATCCTACATCCCAAAAGTATCCAAAATTCCCGGCATCTCCCCTACTATTGCCCAATTTTACAAACCTATTGAAAACCGCAACATTTACGAAGGTAGTGTTGTTGATCAAGCCTACTACAAATCCAACAATATCGAGCGTCTCTTTACTAACATTCGCTTCAATTGTCTCTTTCAAATCAACAAACCGATTCATCCGAGATTTATTCTAGACTTCTATAGTCAATCACGGTACAAACTGATGACTATGGCTATCTTGTCATCTCTTTTATGATTCAACACGAATTCATAACTCTTACTCTACCTCAATTCGGTCAAATTCTCAAAATTCCTTACAATGGTTAAGCCGTTTTTACAAACGAGTGAGACCTTGCATCTCTTGAATATTCTCAAGAAACCGAGGGACCATATTGCACCGATCTTCTTACTCTCGATGACATTCATCGACTTTTTTAATTGGAACGTGTCGTGGTAGACCGTACCATTAAAAGTAAAACAGTCACTCTTAATCCAAATCAAATTCTCACCAAAGAACTAAGCCTCGACATGAAGCAATGGGAAGAACTCATTCGAGAGAATGTGTTCGGACTAGGAGGACATCGGGACCGTCTCCCTGCTTGTCTTGCTCACATGTTGTATTGTGTTGTTGCTGAAGAACAATACAATCTTACTTATTTCTTTGTCAAAAGAATCGAATGCGCCATAGCTACTCCAATCATAAATCTTCCATATGGCATGTTTTTAACTCGTCTTTATCGATACGTCATGGAAACATACCCTCATCTTGACAATGGCATTTACGATGTTGTTGAACGAGTCATGCGTCCACTTGCTCTAAGACAAACCCGTCGACCCCGAAGTGATCGTGGAAAAGCCCGTCACTCCGTCTCTTCAACCTCCGCCCATCATAACCTTGGATCTTCGTCTCACCAAGGAGATGATGATGAGGATGATGGTGCATCTCGTGCTAGTACCCCATCTCCTACCACCTATCTTAACTCTCTTCATCCACTCAACTACCAAAACCACCATATGCCTTCCTCTTCTGAGCAAACCGATGAAACTCTCTTTGCACGACAAACCACCTTGCTCAACCAAACGCAACGAATGCATGAGGAGATGCGCGGAGGGTTCAAGTCATTTGGAAAGGCATTAAAAGGAGTGTTTAGCAAGAAGAAGAAGTGAAGACATAGGAGAGAAATTAGCTAGATAGCTAAATGTGGTTTAAGATAATTTTTAACTTGATTATGTGTATGTTCTAAACAACTTGTGTGGTGATTATCCGATTTATTCGGAAAGACTTGGTTATTAGTTATCTTTAGATGCTTATTTGCTATGATGATTTAAATCTTTGGATGTTTTATTTAATCAAACTCTTAGTGCTTTTTGGTTTCTGATTTGATGTGTTTTTTAATGTTATATGATAAATGTGTCTCATATAAACTCATGGGGTTTGCTGCAAATAAACCACCAAAACATAAATACTCTCACAAAAATTTCTGAGAAAAATCGTTTTTCTGTAAAAAAAAAAAGAAACCAGCAGAGGGCGGCCCTTTATCTTTAAGGGGACCGCCTTAGTAAATCACGGGTAAAACAGTATTTTTCCTGCTTTTTGACCCTCTTTTAGCTTGTCTCATATATCTTTTCCCATAATGCTCGAACATAATTTGGAATAACTTAAACTAGTTCAACCTCCAAATGATCATCTCCAATACACCATCTTCTTCATCATTCATTAACCATTATCAACATCCATGGCATCCACTAGAGCTTCCATTTCCAAGGGCCATCCAAGAGACCAAAAATTAAACAATTCCACCAAAACAATTGTTTGTAGATTTTAACCCAAGTAACACAAATAATCCATCACCCAAACTTCAAACTCTTATCACCTTGTGCTCCTAATGCAACCCTCAAAAACTCCATCAACAAAGTTACTTCTTCATCCTCAATTGACTACATACCCAAATCCACCAACCTCATAACATCACTCTTCACCCAATGGTTACTTGAGCCACAACATCTCCTCCTCTATGGATTTTCTCCCACCACCTCCATACTCAGAAAATGCATCAGTGTACATCATCTCACCCTTTCAACAATTACCCACTGAGGTATAATTTGATATTCAATACTTCACATACTATCATTGTTCATTCCATTCCTTGAACTTCTTGAGGCACTTGGAGATTCATGTTTGTGTAGCATTCACAATTGTACTCTCATATTTGAATGAGAGATAAAACTCTAATATTGTTTTCGTACATTGAAAATATGCTCTCACAACCCCAACAACCATCATCCCCACCTTTCAATCTTCCCAAACTAAACATACTCTATGTTTAGTTTCTCAAATAATTGTCCATCCACCATTTTGCAAGCAAGTCCTATGGAGCTTTACTAGTTATAGGACTTTTTGTAGTTTAAAAATTTCATGTATGTTAGCATGTTATTTATTTTGTATGCATGAGTGTGGTTCACACACTATTTTATGTTAAATAGATGATTATTGTTGGTTGCATTATCATTATGCCTTATTTTCCTTCATTGCTACATGTTAGAAATATTTGTATTGTTCTAACTCGTTTTTGTAGCCAAGAAACCATTATGCAAGATATTGGGTCATAAAAATCAAGTTAAGGTTTTGATTTTGGGTGTTGGGGTTTCGGCAAAGGATCAAACCCAAAGGGGTTTGTGATTTTTGATTTTTTCTTGCATTCCTAAGTATATGTAAGTATTTTGTTTACCTTTTTTGTTGATTAATTTTATTTTGTATGCATGTGATTAATTTTTTACTTAGAATCCATAGATCATTGTGCATGTTGTGTATTGAGGTTGGATTACTGATTGGAGATGTTAGTGGACGGAGATAGGTTAGCTAGGTGTATTTTAAAGCTTGTTGGGTGCGAAAAATAATGTTTGGTAGAGTTTTGGAACGGGTCGTTTTGTACAGAAAATTACGCAGCAGGTTTCGGGTATTGTAAAAACATAGAAACTAATTTTTTTTTAGCTTAAATTATGATAGAGCTTGTTATTATGAACGTTTCGGTAGGTGGATCGTCCCGTAACTCCTAAAACGAAGTTTTACGGCTAAATGAAGTTTAGAAAAAGTTTTGCTAAAAACTCAGCTTTTTGTTAAATAATAAATCTGCGCAGATTCTAAAAAGGGCATTTTGGTCATTTTCTGGTCCGTTTCGGCCTTCGGCCGAAACACGAAAGTTGTTCGGAATGCCGTTTTACCTGTTAGCGATGATAACTAAGGCTGAAAACGTGTGTTAACGGGTTGAAAATCTTAGCATTAGATTCTACATTTTAGTTAGAAAAATAAATTTTCTGCAGAAATTTGCAGGGGTATTTTGGTCATTTTCTATTGGGTTTCGGATCTCGGCTAAAACTAAAAAGTTGTCTGAAACGTCGTTTTACATCAAAATACTTAAGCGTCCGAGTCTTGAAAACTTAATCTAGCGGGTCGTTTTGGATGGGCCAGACATGGCAAAATTTATAATAAAAAGTCAACATGGCGAAATTTTTAAGATTAATCAATTAGTATTTTAGCTAATGATTAGATGTAAAGTATATTAACTAAAATTGAATTTGCAACTAATAAGTGAGTCTTTCACTTTCGTTCGCATCTACATGTCTAAATCTTTATAATGGGTCAAAATAGGTAATTTTCATTAAAATTACATATTAGTCGGAATAGGTTAAAATGAAGTTAAACATAAGGAGGATCATTTTAGTGGGTATAAATAAGTAAGTTTGGCGCACTCATGTATTCTACGATATAAGATTTCATATATGTCGGAATATATATATTTTGCATACTTATGCATTTTCTTATAAATATACTCTTATACACGCACCATTATTATAGGTCGCGGGTGAGACGTTGTCGCCATTCTCTCCTTGTTGAATTTCTCGTTCGATACTTCATTACTTCTCGGTGAGTTCATAGCCCCGCCTTTTCTCTTTTAATGGTTTTTATAAACTGTTTTTGGGGTGAGAATACATGCTCATTTTACTAAGTAAACTTATTGATTTCTACTTTGATTTCTACTGCATAAGCGTTACACGGATATTTTTACTAAGCTATTACTTGCGTACTACATGATTTCTGACTAAAACATGTGAATCGTTACATGGTTGTTTTCTCATGAATTTACTAAAGCTTGATTTACTTACTACATGATTTGAGGTCATTGAATACATATATATGAAACCGTGAGTTTTGAACACATTATTGTTTTACTTTGGACACAAGTGCTTTTCAAATTGTATGCTATCCAGATTATTGCCTAGTCCTCTTAAGCACTTTAAGTCGACCGTTTATCATTAGCCGTTAATTGCTAGTGTAGCGAACGTGAATGTTGTGAATATATCTATTGGGACTGACAATCCCCGTTCGGGTAAGCAACAACTAATACCCACCAACGGACGCATAGGGTTGTGAAGACTTCACATGAAGTTTTACAATCCCCTAGGCAGTGTACCTAATCGTTTCAGTGTAGTATATGCAAGACTAGGGGGTTGTTATCGTTCTCTAGGGGAATAGGTTAGGAAGGCTTGATCACGGTCTAACCGAATTCTAGGTGTTGAGAGAAGATTCTTTTTGTGTTTTTATATTTTATGAAAGCAGGTAAATCTATGGTTTGAGAGGTTGGTTTGTTTAACTAATAACTAAACTAATTATAATCTAATCTACTAGTGATAACTTTATGATTAACAAATGTATTTACCTAATCATGCATTACTCCTCAGATTGCTTTTACTATATCTGTTGCTTTGTCACACTTGTGATGATATGTGTAAGTATTTCCTAGGTCATGAACGGATTACACAAACCCGTAGTTTATTTAATATTCTGTTAAGGCAACGCACAAGTAAGGTAGTATGAAGAATATTACAAGGCCCCTAAGAGTATATTAAATGCATGTGAAATAACTTAAGAGGGATCAACCATATAATGGGTAAGGTAGTATGAAGACTGTTACCGATGATATCCTTTCCATACTACTCGCGTTTCCCTAGACATATCAACAGCGATACAGACAAAAGCGTAAAGCTTAACGCGCACATTTATCAACAAGAAGCAACATCAAAAAGATCTACAACCTAAGTTTCTTGCAATCGTAGATAAATACAAAGGAGGGTTTAGCCTCACATGTTATAAAGAAAGCAAGAAGATAAATCAATCAAACAACATATAGACATATTGAATTATTAATGATAAATAACCTTACTTGATTAAAACATGAATTCAAGGTAGTACAATAGGGTTTTGAGGCCCTAAAAATGACTTATAAAGCTCTTAAAACGACTAGGGTTCGTCTCCCTAGGTTTATACAAAGTTATTCCAAAGTTACACACTAAAACCCCAAAAACAGATTTATATTTATAGATATGTTGACACGATGACGTCGCTTTGTAATTCTGACGCCGTCGCCATGTAGACGATTCTAGATCCTCTTTAAGTCGGCCACATCCTGACGCCGTCACCAAATTCCTGACGCCGTCACTATATAGATCACGACGGCGTCGCTTTATGCTTGCGACACCGTATCCAGCCCACTGTTTGCATAAATCTTTAAGAGATTTGGTGTAGGTCCGTAATCTTGTCCGTTTCTTCTCCAAATGAGCCCAAGTCACGTGTATTTCCTCCAAAAGCCATCCAAGTGCTAAAAACCCAAAAACAAACGATTAAGCACGTAATCTGGGCATATTTGCATGATTTATAGGGTTAAATGACCCCGAAATAGTGTATAAAATGACACATCATCAAATACCCCTATACTTGGGATTTGCTTGTCCTTAAGCAAATGGGCTTTTCTACCTAGACAATAGCAGTATGAGGGTCATTTAACCTACTCTTTAAAAGCATTTTACAACACAACCTTCTAGACCTCGTAATTAAGAGCACGAAAAGCATATACTAGCACCTCACATAAGTGTTTGGGATTCTCTCTTTCTCTTGGTTTTATAATAAATTATAGCAACTATGGGGAAACGAAAAATAAACACTCATTACCTTTCATAGCATATAAATTACCATAGGCTTGGTAAATGATCAAACCTCCACCGCTAGGCGCAAGCATTATTCATTACTATTCAAGAGGTCTTTTAAAGGGTTGTGGGGTGTCGGTGTAAGATAATATTAACAAAAACGGAAACGGACATGATACATTTGGGTGGTGACTTTGGGTGAATTTGGAGTGGATGGATTAGCTAATTATTTATAATAATACACGTTGGTTTGGTTGCTAAGCCAAAGACTCGGACAAAATATACAAACTCTACACCAATCACTTTCTTTTTCTTTTCTTGACTCTAATATAAACATAAACATAAGCAAATGGCAGCCCGTATATTTTTTTCACTCTTTTTTTTATATATATATTTTTTGTACACTTTTGCCCTGCCATTGCTTAAACATATAATACGTCATGAGGGTTTATAAATACACCCCCAGACTTGATTTTTACATACTCGATTATTTACAATATAACTAATGATCCGATTTGAGATGGATCAAAATAACATGGAGCTTATTGAGCTCTATTGGGGGCAATAAGTTACTTCTTCCCCAATTCTTCATAAGATGAATACTACCATGAATCCAAATCGTCCCAAAACAGTATTTACAAGGATAAAGACTTAGCAAACGTGTACTCAAATAATTAACTTGGGTTAAAACAATAATGTACTAAAGGTGAGTACATATAAGGTAGGATAAGGCGATTTAAGTGTAACGATTGGTTTAAGGGTGACAATGCTCTTCATTAATTATCCGGCTTAACCATAAAACTACGAGAACAGAGAAAAAGGATAGGCTTGGAGGGTTGTACTAGGTTTATCCTGCATTAAATGAGTGCATGGCAAGGGTGTGGGATAGTTATATAGTCGATGTGACCATAATAACAATTACATGTTTAAAACATGGGTTAATCCTAGTGCCCCTTTTTTAGCAAATCCTAATACTTACTATGCGGTCTCAAGATGCATCACAAAAACAAGTTCTAGAATTTAATATAATACCGGTACACTTAAATAATTTAATACAGATACCAATGCTCCAGAAAAGGCGACAAAAACCATACGTACACATCCGTAACGACGTAATAGACACATATGACTACATTCAAACCTTAACTCGAGAAAGCCAAAGGTATAAATTACCTTGGGTATCGAAAATGGATACACGAATTCCTAAAGATCTAAAGGCGAACCTTACATTTTTGGGGTGGAATTTTGAGGGTTTTTGTGCTAGTCATACACATTCCTATCGATGAGGCGCTATTAATACTTGGTGTTCATCGGTATGTGTCATAATTATTTTTAATTTGGGTCAAAATTACCTTTTTATTCTATGTTTTGATATATTACCCATCATTTTAAGGAACAAGTAAATGGCAATTGAAGGAATAGTTTCTAAGGCTTATTTTTCCCCCTACACTTAAGTTGAGCATTGTCCCCAACGTTCTATAGAAGTACCCGTAAAAACGAATAAAGGGATAAGAAAACAAGGAAAAGAAACTAGTACTCCTTTGGTTTGCTCAATAACGGAGAAGAAACATGCGATAACTAGTTAAATCGTCCTTCAAGAATCGACTAATGAAACTTCCTAAGAACTTCCAAGCTTCTTCTCGTCAAATATAACCTGTAACCAAAGACAAAGACAACTACACCAAACATAAAAGCGACAGGATAGATATAAATACAATGAGAATTTAGGGTTTTGACTCTATGAAAACAGTAAAGATAGGATGAGAGTAATAATGTAATCATAGGTTTATGTAGGTTTACAAAAGAATTACAAATTTTAAATATTGCACATTTTATTTTTCAGGAATACTAAAAAAAATCGGATTTTTACATTTCTGGAGACGCAACGCCGTCGGGTGTTAATCCCGACGCCGTCTCCTGCGTCTATGAAAAATTCTTCTTCGTTTTTAATGAGAAATTTCCTACACGCAATTTTATTAGTTAAATCTAAAGAAAGCACTGCATAAAAACCTGGAATTAATCTTTACAATCATATGACTCGAAACTGACGCGAATTAATCTAAACAATTTATTTTAAATGTTTGAATTTGGTTCTTAAAAACCAGATATATTCCCCTACACTTATTTTACTGCAAAATACCTTTGATTGCAAATAAGACAAAGTTATAAACAAACAAAGCATGATTACAAAATTCATTCAAACATAATAAAACAAACAATAAAGAATTAAAACACACGACACTCCTAAGTGGGGGAAAAATAAACATTGGGTTGCCTCCCAAGAAGCGCTTTTCTTTATTTATGAGTCTTGTAGCTAAACTCGAAGTCACACGTTTTTACGTGACTTCATGAATGCTCACATGTCCATGAATGAGCCATTCTTTCATACTTTCATCTACTTGGTATTCAGGACCTAGGTTCAAACAATTCTTGTACATAAATTTGTTCTTTTCGTACGCATTCTTGAACCTGTTAGTTAGATCTCTTTGACTCAACACAAGGATGGGTGGAATCTTACTCCATGATACATGCCCCCAACGTTTAAACCTAAGTATAGTGTGGGGCATCTGGAATGTGTAATTATCAAAGATCCTATTGAAAGACATTAATCCCTTAGAGCAATCATATTCGAGTTTGGTTTGCCCATCACGACTTCATATTTACCTATTAGAATGAACTCTCCTATGTCTTCCAAGACAATAAAATCCGTGATGTAGGTGAAGCTTCCTACAAACACGTAGACGTCCCTGTTAGCCTTAATTATATTAAGTCAAACAAGA
>BQNB010109009.1:0-14307 GCA_026074375.1 Tanacetum coccineum | reverse complement strand
AGGTAGATATCTTGAAGGAGGTATAACAAGTAGTAACACAATACTTAATTTGGTTGTTGTCATCATATCTTTTGAATACTGACATCATCTTGGTTATTAACGTCTGGTACTCTTGTCATACATTTTACTTCAAATTGCGATTTGTGATTGATCCTGTTAATAATTTGTTTACAGGTTAAGGCTCAATTAGCACGACACAAAAACCTGTTTGCGACTGTGATGTCAGCCATGGGAGAGGAGCAGGTGTGTGGTTTTAAGGTCATGAACCCAATCTGAAAACTGTTCGAGGAATAGGCAGAAACTTTTTTCTATTGTCATATAGTCCATTTGGGCTACGACCACTGGTTTCATGTACATTGGTAATGAGAATCATGTTTGTTTAATTGATTAGAGATGTTTGAAGCCTAAAACTATACTGTATCAATTTGTTGCGTGTAGGCAATGACATTACAGCATGTGAATGATACTTTTTACATCGTTTCTGGAAAGCTACACATGTTAGATAATGTAGCATTAAGCTAGGAGCAATGTAACTCTAGAGATGGTATAGTTGCATTATGATACTAAGGATTGCATCATTGTGGTAAATTCCAGACTATAAATTGTTTTCAATTAAGGAGTAGTAGATCGCTTTTAGAGGACATTCACGGTTAGGAAATCCTTTTTGTGCTAGGTGCATACATATACAAGTATACAACAGACGAATCATGCATGCTTGAATAATACTTTGTATAGGTATTCGAATTTGTGTTTTTTTAGTTTAAGGAGTAACAATCTAGGTAAAAAGTGTTCATTGCTCGACAACTATAGTGTAAGTTTATGTTTATGCCCCCACTTACTTAACCCATTTGTTCTATATCTCCAACACTCGTCTCACTGGTCTAGCTATTTTTTTGTCACTAACAACATCACGTAAAACATTGAAATCAAATAACATGCATGTTGTTCTACTACTGATTAATTTAGTGCTTTTTGCATAGGTGCAATTTTATTCAGGAACATTCATGCTTGGAATCTTGATGTAAACGCTTTAAGTCAACAAGAAGTAGCTGTAATCGCAACTTCGATCACTACGGATGCGTTTGTATTAGAAATCACAAACTTATATTGATTTTTTTGCAATGGCAACTGATATTGATAAGACAAATCTCTTGGTAATCGCCATTATACATTCGAAACATGAAAGTGTATGGCTGAAACCAATAACAAAAGTTTTTCTCACCAAAAACATATCCATGGATTATTATTCGTAATTATATGTATGTAAAGACGAAGTCGTACTATATCTACATCAGGAGATCTCTGTGGATGTATCAATTTGTTACAATGTTCTAAAAAAATAATTTGATGGCAACATAAAATCTGTGGCTTATAAATCTAAAACCTCTTTTTCTATTGTAAATTGTAGTTTTATAAATGAGAATAAAATGTTCTAAAAAATAATTTTGCAATAACAGAGCATAAAAATTAAAATAGTAAAAAGTCCAGTTGGTGGATGACAGAGTAGGGGGATTAGATGAAGACGAAGAATTTTGTAGGTTGATGAAGTATTCGTTTATCCAATTGTTTGGTTTCGAATTCATATTGAGATCTGTTTTAAGTGATATATAAAAGATTGGTGAAAGTAATATATAAAAGATTGGAAGTGATATAAAAAAATGGGAGTTATATAGGTATTATAGTGTTTAAAGTGGGTAAATTTAGACCAAAAATAAAAATAAAAACGACAAGTTTTTTGACCCTACCGTTTTCCAACGGATACTTTAAAAAACATTTATTAAACCCAAAAACGCGAGACCTGAAAACGTGAGACACGATACAATGTCTCGCGTTTTCCGGGACCATTTGGGCTGGGGATTACGGCTTGAGACACGAAAATGCCACTTATGTTGTGGTTGTGACGTTTTTGTCCAAAACGCAAAAAAAAAACCCCATACCGTTAGCTCTAAATGATAAATATTTTGAGATTAAATAATTTATTCTTCGATTTTCTTTGCCGGTTATTCCCTCCTAAAACTAAACTAGCCGCCAAAAACCTTTAGCGGCGACACATTACGTCGCTAAAACTATATATCACTCCTAGGACTTCTACTCCGTTTACCCTAAGTCCCTAATCCCATACAAATAACATGACGGAAACAATATATATAGAGGGGTGGAGCCAAAAACTTTTACTTGAGGAGGCAAATTTCGATAATTTTTAGAAATTACACTATAAATTGGTTCTTATGGGGCAAATTACGAAATAAGCCAGATATTTAAAAAAAATTACACTACAATTTTTTCGCTGGGGGGCACTTGCCCCCGGGCCACTCCCTATCTACGCCACTGATATATGAGAGTGATCTAGGAGTGTAATTCTTCTGAGATAAATGCTTGTTAATCTATACTCCTTATAAAGAGAAAAGGGGATTCTCTTGAAAGTTGAAAACCTACTATAATAGGAAATGTTGAAAATTAAATGACCTCTTGTAACAGATACAACTCATTTCAAAAACTTTGTAACAACCAACTTGAAATCATATATAAACTATAGGCACTCCATTTCTCTTTTCTATCTAAAACAAAAACATACACTATAGACACTCCCGTACTCCACACCACCGACACCACTGCACATTCCGCCTCCACAACCATCGGGACCTCTACACCTTGATGTTAAGATTCATACACCCCACACTCTCTCCCTTACAAAAGCACGCACGGTACACTCTTTTGCATCTCACACAAGAGCAAATAGCTCATCTGCATCTCTTACCATTTCTCTCTAACAGACTAGAAGAACACACAAGAACACATCATAGATCTTGACCAAGAAACTAAAACAAAAGAACATACAACAAACCTTCCTGATACCTCATTGAGAGATCTTGAAGACCTAAAACACAAAAGATGTATCATCACAGATCTGTAACAAAAACCCACATGCAAACCTAGATCTAAATCACAATCACCCCCTTCCCATCATCCACAACAAATCCGAATCGATCTAAAATCCCATCATCCTTGTCATCTCAATAACTCATACCAAACAAAAAGTAATGAAAATAGAAAATCATAAACTGAAAAAAGAACACGAAACGAACAGTTTTTTTCAATCTCAGTTTTGGTTATTTCTTTCACATCTTTTAAAAAGATTTCACGAACCAAAGGGTCTTAAGAAAACCGATAACATCATTGATTGAATTTTTGAAGCATAAACTTCTTTCAATATTCGAAATTAAAAAGATAAAACAAGAACAAGATTGTTCAAGCCCTCTTTTTGTTTCGGTAAAACGAAAAACAAGAAACAAAAATATCATCAACGAAACACAACCAACCTGCTTATCTTGTGTTGATAGTAATTGTTATCTTTGTGGGTTCAGTGTTGGTTGTGTTTCATTCGAACACGAATCAACAAGAGACTGAGTTTATCTTTTGGAGGTATAAAAATAGAAACATAAGATGTATTTGTGATTGAGTTGTGGCGTGCGTGTGTGGTGAGATTTGTTGAGAGAGAGGAGTGGATCTGTGACTAAGTAAAACAAGATAAGAGGGGCGTTTTATCTGTGTTAGGGTTAGGGTTTCATATATGTGTGAGTAAGTGTTATATAACTGTGTTTTTTAATTGATAAAATGGGCCTCCTATACCGAAAATTGTCATAACAATCTTTTTGGGTTGTGTATTAAGAATTGGGCTGAAATTGAGATAGCACAAGTATTAATTTTGTGGTATAATTGTTTTTTGGACTATGGTTTTTTTGCGGGTAGATAAATTTTAGATCATGGTATTCATCTTCTTTGTATTTGTTTGATTATCGAGTTGTAATAGACTGGTTTTTCATTTTCGATTTCATCGATTTTGAAGTTACTATAGGATTCTCATTTTCGATACGTACGTTTCACATTTTCAGTTTCATCGAATTTGTGTAGTACCGAGTTTTATATTTTCGGAAAAGTTCTAAAACGCTTGTGAATTGATTGTGTTCACATTTTCGGTTTTATCGATCTTGTGATTCATTTTCGATTCAAATTCAGTAAAACTCACATTTTCGTTTGTATTGAATTTGTGGAGCTCGTAACCGATTACATAAAGTTACTCAAACTTTAAATTTTTGTTTTTCAGGATGTTGTCGTTGCAAGGAAAGCATAAATTTAAAAATATTGTTCGCCAAAAATTATGTTACAGGGTACCCGCCGCCGCAACGCGCGGGTACCTGCTAGTTTTTAAAAATTACACTACAAATTAGTTTAGAGGGAGCAAATTAAACAAAAAACCCTATAAATTTTAAAAATTTTACATTACAATTTTTTTCACTATGGGACCACATGCCTCTTGTGCCCTCTCTTTATCTCCTCTGCATCTAGTGGGAGAGTCCCGGTTTTGACAACGGACAAGATTTCAACTTTTTATTTTATTCTTTTTCTTGGAGCTCTCGGTGTTCAACGCCTTCCCTCGCGTCATCCGGGAAACGCGAAGGGACATCACCACATGCACACCAGAGCTCGTGTTTTTGAGTGTCGCGTTGTTAGGACCAGCCGAGTGGTCCTGTATTTTTCAGGTTTTTTTTATTTTGTTGTCTTTTTTTCTTTTTTTTAACACAATGGCACCATGTTGTTATGGAAAAAGTGCTGATGTAACAACATTTTGTACGACACCACTGATACGACCCGGTTTGGGTTGTATCGGATAGTATCACCACTTTTAGCATGTGCGAGCTCCTTAAAAAAATAGAGAAGAAGAAGAGATAAATTTGCACCACTATAGCGTGTGCGAGCTCCTTAAGAAGAGAGAAGAGAATATTAGAGATTTATTGACGAACTTGATTGATTTTAAACTAAAAAGTACAAGAGTATTTATAAGACAAAATAGGGTAAGAACCTAATAGTTAAATGGGTCATGGGCTCGGGCCCAGGCGTATCATTTCTCACTCCTTCAAAATCACCTTGCCCTCAAGGTGTTGTCTTGAAAAGCACTCTTGATTGACTTTCCTAAATAAAAATGAAGACATTCCTAAACACATATCCTAGACAATAGATAAGTGTGATGGTTATCCCAACCCATCACGAACCGCTTTCCGCTGCCGTGACCAATAACCTTTTTCCTTTTCCGCCTTCCGCTACCTTGGACATAACACTTCACTCTTTTCCTTCTTCCGACATCCGCTGCCCAGGGCGTAACATTTCCTACTCCTTCAAAATTCACCTTATCCTCAAGGTGATACGGAGAATATGCTGAATGAGATTTCTCACCTTTTGGTAACTTTGTTGCACTAAGTACATTTTTCACATTTCTCTTATCTTCGAAAAAATTGACAAACTTGTCACGAACCTGCATACCTTCCACATTACTCTCATCAATATCGAAAACATCTTCTATCACGCTACTAACCTCATCAACAGGCCCTGCAAAGACCACTTAAAGTGGTGCAACATTTAATGCTCTCACATATTCAACTGCCTTTTCTTGGATCTTAAAATTTGTGTGTTCACTTCGCAAAGACAGAAAGGTATCTTCACTAGCATCTAAGGGCCTTTTAACCACAAGTGAAGCTTCTTCACTTGGCAATGATAGAGTGGTATCTGTTGTCTCTTTAATGTTTTGCTCTTTCTCTACAATGGCCTCAAAACAAGCCTCAGTGGTACGGGCTAAAGAGAATGCATCACCCAACGTGGTTGGTCTCGACACCAACAACTCGTGTTGTAGGTTGAGTTTGAGTCCCGAGATATAGAAAGATATAAGCAAGGAGTCCGGTATATCCGTAACCATATTCACGAGTTTCTCAAACTCTCGTTGATAATCGTCAACTGTATCCAATTGCAACAACTTCGATAATGCCCCCTACGGATCTTCATATTTTGATGGTCCAAAACGATTCTTCACACTCTCCTCAAACCTGGCCTCGACGATACGGGCTAAGGAGAAGTCTTCTCCTAAAGTTGTATGTCTTGATCTCCATAGTTCCCGGTGTAACTCCAGTTTAAGTCCGGAGATATAAAATGATGTAAGTAACGATTGAGAGATCCTCGTTACTCGATTTATAAGTATCTCAAACTCATTCTGGTATTCGGCCACTGTACCCATTTGCAAGAGCTTAGATAGTGCGTCTTTCGCGTTCCGATCGCTGCCGCCCGATTGTAACAACTGGCAATTTTCGAAATTTTAAATGACTATTTACCCTTTGACTTTTCAGGTCCGACTTAACTTTTTGACTTTTGATCTTTTATTGCCACATAAAAACGATTACCGCGTAACCAGTAAATTTTTCGGAACATATTTAAATAATAAATTATATTTATTACTCCTTCCGTCCCATTTTTATTGTCCATGTTTCCTTTTTGGGATGTCCCAATTTATTTGTCCACTACTAAAAATAGATATGAATGTTTGATTAAGTTTACTATATTACCCTTGTTTGAAATTAATATTATAAACTTTAATGAAGATTTTAATTAATTAGTTAAGGGTAAAACTGTCATTTTGTCAAAAAGTAAGAGGAGAAAGCAGTAATAAATGCACTTGTCTTAAACTGTGTGTTTTTTGTCGGGAGACAATAATTTTGGGACGGAGAGAGTATTACATATCTCTCATGTCCAAATTTATTTTTAACTTATTTGACTTGAAAACGAGAAGATATACGTTATTCCTAAGTTGACTTATCAAAAACGACCCTCTAAATTACGTTTTCCAACTCGGACTCTAAAGCAATTTGATGTAAAACGACATTCCGGAAAACTTTTTAGTTTTGCCCGAGACCCGAAAACAAGCAGAAAATGACTGAAATACCCTCGCAAAATTTTAGAAACAAAAACAACGCGTACCGACACGAAAATAATTAAATTATATTTAATTATCGTTTTTTATTAAATAAAAATATTTAATAAATTTTGTTAACATCATTATTCAAAAGCGTTTAATTAAAAATGCAATATTCAAGTTTATAGTTTCAATTTACGGACAAAGTTTAACAGTGATACACAAATAAATAATAAACATTTTAATTAAGTTTAAAAAATGTTTATGCAATAATAGTCGAGTGAATACTCAGTCTTATGGGAAAAATCATTTCGAATGCAATGGCGCAAGTTTCGTGTTTCGAATCATCCGTTAAGTGGCTTAAACGAGTCCCGAACTATTATTTAACAAAATTTACACTTTAGGTCCATGTGATAATATTTACACCAAAAACCCCTAGACTATTTTACACTTGTCTTTTTTTTAAAGTTTCTAATATATATGTTTAGAGATTAGGGTTACTTCATTTTATCATAGCATCCACACACACATTTCTCTCCACTTTTCGGCGCCGCCTCCGGCCAAACTCCGGCCAACAGTCGCCGACACCCAACCACCAACATCATCATCACCATCACACCATCATCATCACGTCCTCATCATCATCATCACACCATCATCATCATCACTAGGGGTGTGCACGGTTCGGTTTGGGTCGGTTTTTGGCTAAAACCGAAACCGAACCAAAATATTCGGTTTTTATAAAACCAAAAACCAAAACCGCTCGGTTTTTGGCGGTTCGGTTTTTTCGGTTTCTCGGTTTTTGCGGTTCGGTTTTTTGGTTTTTTAGGTTTCAAACCGTTTAAATTTGGTTGTTGCTAATTTATATTAATAAACCTGTTTTACGTAGAAAATTGATTTTTTTTTGTCAATATGAGCCTAATAATGTTTACACAAATTTTTACAATCATACACATATAAATGAGAGACACACAAATGCATGTGAAAATACACATAGTATGATCATTGTCATTGTAACCATGTATTGTCAAGTAACACACGTACACGACAAACATATATATAAACATTAAAATAATATATATTTTAATAATTTCATCCATAAAATAAATATGAATTAAAAAATTTTAGTTAGCATTTATTTATTTATATTATATTAATTATATATTATTATAAAACTGGTTTAGTTCGGTTCGGTTTTTACGGTTCGGTTTTTCAACAAAAACAGAAACCGAACCCAAATTTTTTGGTTTTTGAAAAATTAAAAATCGAACCATCGGTTTCTAGTTTCGGTCGGTTTTTTCGGTTCGGTTCTTTTGGTTTTTGGTTCGGTTTTGGTTTTTTCGGTTTCTTTTGCTCACCCCTAATCATCACGTCATCACCATCACCAACAACATCATCACCATCCGAACGCCGCCACCACAACACCATCGTCATCATCTCCCCACCACAGCCGCCATCCCCATCATGGGTGCGTTGGGTTTCTCAACCCAAAAAGGGTGCGTGTGGTTTTCAGAAGCACCAAATGGTGCGTGTGGTTTCTCTTGCACCAAAAGGGTGCGTTTGGGGTTTACATCAACACCAACAGGGATGCATTTTGATATATAACAACAAACGGGTGCATTTGATTTGGTTATATCACCGTATAGGCTGCGTTTGGTGTAGTAGAAGACGAATTAGGGTGCGTTTGGATGTTATACAGCAGATTGGGAAAGGGGTGGTTGTTTGATGTTATATGACGAAAGGGTACGTTTGGTTGTTGATTAACAGCCGAAAGGGTTGTTTGGGTTTTTATAACAACAGGGGTGCTGTTGGTTAGGCAGAAATATTAAAGGGGTGCGTTTGGTTCTGATAAACACCACGAGGGTGTGTTTGTTTATGTGGTTAACACCACAGCGAGTGCGTTTGGCTGTAGTAACAGCCCAAGGGGTGTTTGTTTATGTGGTTAACACCCGTATAGGGTGCGTTTGGGTTGTAGAAAAACAGAATAGGGTGTGTTTGGCTTTACAGTCTTCGGGGGTGTTTGGTTTTGGGGTTAACAGCCCCAAAGGGGTGTTTGTTTATGGGTTTAAACAACATAGGGGTGTTTGGATCTGGGTTTATCAGCTTTAGGGCGCGTTTGGCTTAACAGAAATACAATTAGGGCGCGTTTGGTTGAGCAGGAAACACCGTAAGGGTGTGTTTGGGTGAGCAGGAAAACCATTAGGGTTCGTTTGGTTTATATGAATCGTCTAATAAATATATCGTAAGATTTTATAAATATAAACCGGATCTAATGGTGGTTTAATGGGTAAATAAATATGCTATTAATTATTTTGTTTAGTGTAGATATATATTGAATTAAGCAGTTATTTGCAACATGAATTGAATCGATTAAAAGTGAAAAACATTGGGTTTTGTACAAATGGGGAACGTCATATAAACGAAAAGGTCATGTCGGAATTTATATAACTTTCTATACCTAGTAATGTTTCAATAAAACTTCTATTATTTTAGACACTCGGTAAAAGGACAAGGTTATATAGTCTTAAGATTATTAATTGGTTATTATACGATAAACAAACAAAAACTATACTTTTACAAATGAGACAACTATCTTAGCTACAACCCGTCAAGGAAACGAAATACTAAATTATAAAATAATATTTTATAATTCCCGATTAGAAGATAAAAACATAAATTTTGTAAAAGCTTTAAGGATGTCAGTTATCTAATTTGAAAATTTTAAAACGTGTGTTTACTTTTATGCAAGAACTCTTTATTAATTTAATTGGTGATTTCTGAACACGTGTCGAATTATGTTGTTATAGTTATTTTCTCACGTCTCTTATATAGTAGTTTTTATACATAATACATACCGTGTATTATATACACTTTAAATTATTCTTTCGGTTGATTAACTTTGTTATATAATCCATGCTATGAATTATATACTTGTTCATTTTTCGTATGTAAAATATATATATTACATACTTTGCATTTACTCTTCGATTCATTTTATTTAACCAACCATCAAACTATTACAACTTTAAATCTAAATCTTTTATCAACGTGTCGCGTTGATCTAATCATCTATCGGAAAACCCAAATACACTATCCTAGGCTAGTGAGTCATAGCCGTTAAGATAAATCGCAACTTCTTGGTCAAGTCGTTCTGGTTTTCCGTTCGTGTTATGCATAGTATGTGCATTTCTGCCAATCGTTCTTCTACATCGAGGTGAGTTTATAGCCCCATGTTTTACTTGTTTTACATATATTTTTGGGGTGAGAACATGCTTGTTTGCAAATGCATTTACATGGTTGATTACAAATTGGTTTACATACTCATTTACATAGCTCGCTATGGGATACATTATCTGACTTTATTTTTGGTCTCAAATACATACTTTACTTTTGAAATGATTACGAATTAGCTTAAGCGGATTGAATTGATAACTACAAGTAAATGCCCGAGTGTTCTTGGAAAGGACACCTGTGAGGGGTACACAGTCATTATTGCCCGGGTGTTCTTGGAGGGGACACCTGCGAGGGCTACACATTCATTATTGCCCGGGTGTTCTTGGAGGGGAAACCTATGAGGGGTACATATTCATTACTGCCTGAATGTTCTTGGAGGGGACACCTATGATGGGTACATATGTATTTCATTACTGCCCGAGTGTTCTTGGAGGGGACACCTACGATGGGTACATAGAGCATCGGTTTCATGAACTTAGAGTAATTGTAATCATTGTTTTATACACACATGATATTTAGGTCCTCTTACGAGATTTCGCCATCTGTGACACCACCAGACCTTCCTTCGCGGAAGCGTTATCGAAGTACGTCTGAGTTAGTAGAGGATGGTGAGGAGGATGAGGAGGTTGTACCTGGAGGTCAGCAGCATGCAACTCTGGTTGTAGGGACAGTTGTGAGCGTGCCTTTAGGACTTGGGTATGGGGCGTTGAGGCACCGAGAGTTAGCATTAGAGGAGGATGATGTATACGGTACGTTTGAGGTCAAACATGGTTCTAGATCTGCACCGAGGTCCGAGAGACCTGAGAGGGTGTCAGCATTTAGACAGCCCACACTTACCACATGGACAGACCTGGAGGACGGTATGGTTTTTATTGATGTTCACCACCAGCACAACCTGTACAGACACCACCTTCACCCGAGTGGATGTCTGGTTCACTTCCTATTTCTCCATCACCTTCTGTTGTACCTTCACCTGTTTCATCACCTATGGTACCGTTGACTGCACCATCACCTGTAGCTTCACCAACTACAACTGAGACTGAGGGATTCCTGACTGAGCTGGGAGCTCAAGTCGAGATGCAGGGGGGATTGATTCGTGATCATGCAGTACAGTTGTAGGAGTTATCGCCTGCTCTATTTGAGAGGTACGATAGGGACATAGGAGAGTTATTTACTAGGTTAGGGGCGGTTAGGGATGAGATTTTCTCCCAGAGGTACCAGTTTTGGAGCTTAGAGTGCGATTAAGAGCGGGTCGCAGTGACATTTTGAGCGATACGGAGACCAGTGTTAGCCCTGGAGTCGTGGGCAGGTCAAACGAATGCATAGAGAGCAGCTCTATGGCATGTCATTAGTGATATGCAGGGAGAGAACCGAGATTTGCGGTTACAGCTTGTTGAGGAGAGGCGTGCGCGATTAGAGTTGGCTGAGGTTGTTGACAGTATGGGGAGAAGGCAGGAGCCACGAGGAGGTACGTAGAGTATATGAGGTTTAGGTTAGTAGTTTTTGTGTATATTACTAAACTGGGTAGCATCGATTAGTGTCGGTTATGATTAGAAAAGTTTCTTTGTGTACTGGTAGTTATAGCGAATCATTCTAGTTACTAGGTGATTTGTATTTAAATTGTTTCGTGTTAGTGAAGAAAATTTTGTTTGATAATTCATGGATAGCGGTATTTTGTGTTGTTTCGTGTTAGTTTGAGAGCGTAGTTTTGCCGTGTGTGAGTGCGTTGCGATTGGTTTCTCGTGATAGAGCGGATACCCACTTCCTTTTAAGATGGGGCGTGCGATATAGTTAGTATGTTCTGTGAGCTCAAAATGTATTCGGGCTGACCAATTATACCGTCTGGATAGGAGATATAATAGGAGGCAATAGACCGTGGATGGTCACGGGGAGTATTGGAAAGAGTTGTGATGATCAATTGGAGACCTGATCATACTTTTAACTGTGTAAGTTTTTGAGAGGTATTTTGATCTACCTAAGTGAGGAGAGATTTAAATCACCATTGAGTAGGATTGATTTGGAAAAGTTTAAAGCATGAAATGACGTGGTTTAGATTTTAGAATGGCCTTCCTAGGATGGGTAGAGCCGGGATTGTTGACCAAGTAAAGTTTACTTGGGGATTTTGAATGAGTAAGTACTGGTAAGAAAGAGTATGAGCTGTATTGTGAAGGACGTATACCCCATAGGGTTAGTCTCATTGGTTGGGTAACCAAAAAGATTTAACAATGCCAATTCTGATATATTTGTCGTCACGTCGAGGACGGGAGCGTATCCCGACACCTGACTGAGGGAGTGCAGACCTAAGTTTGAGAAATTGTGAATTTAAGAGATAGTTTGTGAGGTTATCGAAATTTTTGTGATCGGATATGGATTAACTATGAGAAAGTGTAGGATTGGATAGTGGAGAGACCTAGTATTTAGAGGGATCGTAAGAAACCTTTAGAGGGATCATAAGAAACCTCGCTTGAAAAGACTAAATCCTAGTGATCGATGTGATTTTGTAAGGAATGGAATTTCCTGTTAGTGTTGAGGATTGATGATATGAGTTGAATTTCGGGGCGAAATTCCTTTAAGGGGGTGAGACTACGATAACCGTAATATTTCCAGGGTTAAGTATTATAATATATTATAGTTTTATATTTTGAAGTCTTTTGATCTTGTCAGTTTTTCTGATGAAAGCTAAAAAGTTGACTTTTGTTGGCTATTTTGCATAAAAGCGGTTTCAGTTTAACCAGGAATTTGGTGAAGTTCTGAGTTTGTAAATGAATCATTTATGATTCGTCTTTATGTTTTAGAGTGGTTTTGAGGTTTTCAGTGCTTTCCAAGAAGTTTTCCCGCGTTTAGCAAAAAATCATCACGCAACGCATACCGGCACGACGGTTTATTTAAGTGTGGAGATTTATTTAAGTTGGGGATGTGTTAATGGGTTTATGTATTTAATAAATTCATAATAATGAAATAACGTTGATTTAAATCGTAAATCGTGAGTGTGGGATTTGAAAGTTATCATAAAAACTGTTATTTTTGTGAAATTCGGTAAAAGACGGTAACAGTCGTAAAAAGGTGAAATTTTTGGTGAATATAAGTTGTCAAACCATATTTTATGATTTGAAGTGTTTTTAAACGGATGAGCAAGGTTCGGTTAAGTTTTGTCAAAAAATAATGTTTTCGGCCCGGAGTCGGCCGATAACGGCTCAAAATGGATTTTTGTAGCAGTCTAATGTAATAAGTGTCGTGTGAATAATCCAAGTTTATGGAAAAAAGATTTTAAACACGATGAGAATGAAAAATAAGTTTGGTTGACGTTTTAAATAGACAAAAGTTAAATTTTTAAGTGATCCCGACACAAAAAGGAAGACCCGAGGCCTCCTAGGATGCTTGGACTCCTAAAAGAGATAGGAAGAGACAAGAAGGCTAAAATCTTTCTAGTATGTTCCCTTGGTACACATTTATTCCTCCACCTTAAAATTGTTTTCATCATTCTCTCATTTTTAAAACAACAAAAAATTTATATCTCTCCCTCTCTCTCTACATTCGGACGAGCCACAAGGAAGACAAGAAACAAAGATTTTGAAGATTTTCTCAAGAACACGGGTTAAGAATATATTATTGGGTTGATAGCTAGTAGTTTCGAGTTGTAGAAACAAGGTTTTGGGTTTTATTCGCGCGTCACAACCGAACCAAACTAGTCAAACAAGTAGTTTTTCAAAAACTTTGATTTAAAGTTGTACTTTTGTGATTATGGTGATGTCTAGACGCTAGTTGTACAAGTTGATCGCCCAAAAGGTCAAAACTTGAAAAAAATGTGAAAAGGTGTTTGTTTGCGTCGGCTTATAAAAGAAGGAAAGAAAAGATTTTGAGTTTAAATAAAATGGTTGTTGTGGTAATTTGTCACTTTATAAAAATGCGTAAAAAGGGCTTATTTTGAAGCTACACTTATATAATAAGGTAGATATAGCTTATTTATTTTTGGATAAGGGTGCGTTTGGCTTGTTTGGCCCAGTAAGGGTGCGTTTGGATTTGTTCGGCCCTATAAGGGTGCGCTTGGTTGCTTCGGTCCGACGCCAAAGTGGGCTCGACCCACTTTGTTTGGTCATTGGACTTAGATTTTGGCTTATTGATTTTGGGCTTATGATTTCGGCTTATGTATTAAGCTTATGGATTATTTAGTTTGGTTTATAAATTTAGCTTATAGCTTATTTAGTTTCGGCTTATGTTATAAGCTTATGGCATATTTGGTTTTGGTTTCGGCTTATCTTGATGCTAAAGTTTTTCGGCTTATCTTGAGCTTATGATATTCGGCTTATTTTTTTATAAGCTTATGGATTATCTAGTTT
>BQNB010109008.1:7380-22844 GCA_026074375.1 Tanacetum coccineum | reverse complement strand
TATGTATTGCTTTGGGATGCTTAGATTGCTTAACCGAATGATCTATTTATAGCCAGGGGAGAACCTAGGGGGTATCTGAGTGTTTACGGGAACCCGATATATATTTGTCGCTTAATGTGAATTTTCGTTAGAAAACACAAATATTTAACTGATACCCAATCGTATTCTATATTGTGATTCAGAAATAACAACTCTAAGGTTGCGTTTAGTAGGAATTTTTTTTTTCTAGTTTTGTGTTTTTAGATATTTGTAAAAAAAATGAGATTTATTTTTCACAAAACATAAAATCATGTCTTTTGCAGTGTGTCTAGACTTGTACAAACGTTGTAATCTAGGAATGATCGGAAAGTAACGCAACACCTTCCTAAAATGTGTTTTGTAGTTTCCTTTCTTAAGTTGAGAAATGCATCTTTTGTGTTTTGTAGAGAATTAATTTAAAAAAACAATTTATTTTGAACGCGATCACTGTTTTCCCTTTCCCCCCCCCCTCCCTTCCCCCCCCCTAGTTTTCTTCCCCCGACTAAACGCACCCTAAACATTTAGTTAGGATATGAATCTGACTAATTCGTTCACGACTATGATGATAATATCATGATGATCATGATGAAGAGTGCCATGATTGATGCATAAGTTCCTGATGAATAGCCACATTAAAACGTGTGTGGAGTGGTAGCCGAGTGAATGAAATGGCTTGGACCGCACATTTCAAACGTCTAGTATCACATTTCCTTTGGTTTGTGTGTACAAACAGGGACAATCAAATAACAAGATTACATATTAAAACATAATGTGACCAAAAATCATAAATGTACACAAAAATTAAAATAATCTGAATATGCCATATATAAACTTTGGTTAAGTGATAATATTAGTTTAGAGTAAATTGCATAAATCGTCCTTAAAGTTTGGTCAAATTGCATGTTTGGTCTTAAACGTTACGAAAGTGTAAGAATCGCCCATGTGGAAAACCTTTGTTGCAAGTATCGTCCCTGTAGGGAAACTTTTGAGGAAACCGTTGGTGCAAGTATCGTCTTTGAGAGGATGATACTTGCACCAAATGTTTCCCCACAGGCACGATCCTTCCACTTTCGTAACGTTTGGGACAAAACATGCAATTTGACCAAACTTTATGGACGATTTATGCAATTTACTCATTAGTTTATATATGTATGTTTGTTGTGCTACTTTTTGTGTGTCTTTTAAATAACTAAATCACTAATAAGAAAAAATTCTTTTTTAAAACATTATAGAAAAAGTATAATGTGAATGAATGATGTTTAAGTATGTTAATGAATGGCTTAGAGACTACTAGTAACATGGAGGACGAACCCAATATCGAGGCCTCAGCCAGAGCGCCCGACCATTGCAACCCTCCTCACCTAACGCGATGCTTGGTGTTATTTTTGAGATATGAGTCGAAAAATTGACCGATTCGAGTGGCACTATCAAACCAAAAAATCTTACCGTTCGGGTGTTTGATAAAAAAATTATTTTTTAAAACATTTAACATTTATATCTTATAAATGCCTCAATTACTTCTCCATTTTTATATACACATTAAAACACATTATTTTTATACACTTTTACAAATTTCATCTACAAAATTTCCTCCGATCTATCCTTTTTACATCCTCGGACGATGAAGTTGAATTTAATAGCGAGCTAGTGTTTTCTATAGAGGCCGTTAGTGCGGTTATTCAAGCTTCAAACCGAAAAATCCCATGAAACCAAGTAGACATAGATTGTTACGGTAATCATGATCGTCTTGTCGCGGCTTACTTCTCTGAACACTCACAATCTAACGAAGCAACATTCTGTACACGGTTCCGAATGAGTATAAATCTATTCACGCGCATTTTTCAAGAAATAACTCATCATTGCCCTTATCTTCAACTATGTGCTTATTGTAGGGGAATATTTGGCATTTCTTCATTGATGAAGTGTAATTCCACAATTCGGTAAATGGCATACGATGTTGATCTTGATGCTCTCGACGAATATCTGGAAATAGGTGTGAAAATAGCTCATGACATTCTCATAGCTTTCTGCATGGTTGTCACGGAGATATATGTTTAAAGTATTTACGAAAAACGACATATATTGATATAAAAAAACTCTATGCTCATCACGAGAAAAAAATATTGGGTAATGGGCTAATAGGAAGCATTAATTATACAGATAGACCGTAAGAAAATTTCCCAACTGCATTAAATGCTCCTATTTCTAGGGGTGATCACAGGAAAGATCAATTCATTTTATTGAAAGCGGTTGCCTCCCAAGACTTATGAATTTGGAATGCGTTCTTTGTTTTCGCCGGGTCGAAGAATGATGTGAACATTACACGGCAATCCCATCTTTTTAATGATCTCAAATTCAGAAAAGAAACAAATGTTTCATTTGTGGCTAATGACGTGACTTATACCATGGGAGATTATCAACTGACAGGATATATCTGTAATGGTATGCTCTTATGAAGTCCATTTTCAAATCGCACAAAAAAAAACGAATAATGTATAAGAACACGCACGAATCAACAAGGATAGATACAGAACTACCGTTTGGTTTCCTTAAAAAAAGTGGGGTATACTTAAACAGTCGGCTCGACAAATGAGGCTAAGTAAAGTAACAAATATAATTTACACATGCGTCATATTACATATTTTACAAGACTTCGAGCAGTCTTTTATTCAGAGGAGCAACATCGTGATGATAATCTCATACAATTGCATGAGGAAATGTTACAGATTATTTGAGAGATACACGACAAAACAACTAATTTAAGTGAACAAAAAGCCTTTAGTGAACACATTTCTCGGGGGACAAAATAAGACACTTATTAGTATTTAAACTTTTATGGGTGATGTTTTCTAAGTTTATTTGAAGTATTAGGTAACGTTTTGTTATTATTCATGAATTTAAAATTTATTGTTACAAAATTGAAAAAGAAAAAGAAAATATTGGCTATCTAATTGCACCAAGTTTTAGATCGCTTGAAAAAAAAAAGCTAGAGGTGGCAAAAAACATTTATCGCGCTGCTCCTTACTATGAGCAAACCTAAAAGTTTTTTATTCCTTGACAAGTTATAATACGTGAACAGTGGCGTAGGCATAGCCAAGCCTCAACGTAGCGTGAGGCCGTTGCGTCATAGCTTTTTAAAAAAGCGACTCAAGGTGCGGCAAAAAATATTTATAGAGGTGGTCAATATTATTTGCAACTAGATTAAAATTGATAACGGTTACTAACCCAATCCCATTCAACCCAAAGCATAAATACTTGAAATAAGCGCAATTTCATGAAATGAGGTAAAGCTTCAAAAAAACCGACCTAAGCGCGCTATAGCCGCGCTATATATGCGCCTTATGCAACCGCCACGCGAGCCTCAAGAGGCCGCCTTGGCCTTTCGTAATCGTAGCCACGCCGGCGCTTATTCGCCTCTGCTCCTTACTATGAGCAAGCCTAAGAGAGTTGTATTCTTGATAAAAAAAATTAAAAACATACTAACACTATTTTGTAATTATTACACTGCAACAGTTTAGTTAAAAAAAGTAACTATTAGAATGTCCTTATAAAAACTTAATGGGCAAACCGTCTTCACCAACAAATGAAATGACTGGCTTCTTCTAAAAATATTTTAATGTAGTCATTGAACGTTACCAAAAATATTTATAAAACGATAGTATAAATACAAACCTTATAAATAGTATCTTGGTAAATACAGATCTCGTGAGTATCGTACCGAACGAATGATGAATTTGAGAGTTACGTTTTAGTTCTTTGTTGGATGCTTTGATATCACTATTTTAGGTTTTAATTATTGACTAAAATACAAACTAAAATGAAACTAAAGCATAGAGTAATAACTAAAGAGATCTAAGAAATGAAAGAAAGACACTTATTTGGGATTGTTGGTTGACTTTTAGTGGTAATATAAGTAATTGACCATTTTTATAATCTTTGCGATAACAATATTAAGTTTTTCGGACCTAATTTAATGAACAACTAAAAGAATTAAACAACCATGGTTAAATTAGGATGATTGACATTTTTTTTAGAGCCGGCAATCTTTAATCTAAAATTGTTTAGTACTTTTTGCATTGTTATTATTAAGACTTCATGAAAATAAAATGTGGCCATGCATCAGATGTGCACCTTATCTTAAGCGAAACAACTCATTAATGTTACCTGATAATGAAATATATATGAATATTTAGAAATGCTAATATGGTTATATGATTCTGTTTGCAGGGTTCTTGAGCTTGCTAAATTATAGTGCGAATTCGTGGGATTGCGCCGTCTTCTTAATTAGTCAGGTAAGGTTTTCTAATGGTTCTATCTTTATCTTTATCATTACACAAGTAGAAAGAGTTCAGTTTTCGGGTTAATATATTTCGGTTTGAATTATTTATCAGATTTTTATAACGGTATTTGCACTTTTGGGCCATCCAAATCGGCCCTCAAAAAGCGTCTTCTAAACAGCCCCTTTTAGTCAGATCCTGTCCAAACAGCCTCTTATATTGAAATGCTATCTAATCCTGATGTACATTATTGGCTGCTTAAAATGCTATTGTGTAGGAAGTCACGATCATTTTTCTTAGTGTTCAATTTCTTATGCGTCTACACTCTCTTATGATCCTACCATGCGCTTTATAGTGATACATTCCAAAAAATAAATGTGAAACATGGGCTGCAGTATGGCAGACACTACATAGGATGCATACGAGGTGGCAAAAGTGGATAATTTTGTGCGAGTCAAACGGGCTGGACAAAAATAAATAAAAACACACATATATCTCCTTCTTTGTAATTATGTAGATACTTACCTAAGTATGATTGTGGAAGCTGTAGTTCTGAAATTCTAAATATATTTCAGTATATTAAAACTTTTTAAGCATATGAATACATGTTAGTCGACTTTTGACCTGTTACTTATTCTATTTAGCATTTTTAAATTCTATCATTAGTCATTACCAATAAAATACAATCCAATTTCGTATAAACGGGTGTGGGTGAGATATATGCTTTTTAGTTTAGTACCACTTCTGTTGCCACTTGCCAGATGAAATCCTAATGGTCGCATTTCTATTTTCTTTGCTAAAACCCTTAACATTTTTCTTCCTATGAATTTGTTTGAACCATGGATCATTTGCACATATCAGACCCTCACTTGAAACGAAATTTTCAGCTAGAAATTTGAATAATAATAGCAAGTTCTGATCCCGTTATGCCATGGAACTGAAGTTTGACTTTGACTTTTGAGGTCAAATTCTTTTGAATATTATAACTCTAATGGGATTATGTTTGTTTCTTACCAGTGCGCTTTTTTAACACCGGTTAATGCGGTCAAAGGTTCTATCGACACGCTTTATGGGCACCAAGAAGATACGTGCTTATTCACATTGTGCCAAAAAATCAGTAAGTTTGCTACATATTATTGCCAATTTCGCCCGTTTACTTAAAAATCCAGTTACTTGAACAAACCCACAGTCTATGTTACAATAGTTTATTTAGTGATACTGCTTAGTATACTTATTCTAAAAAATTCGGAAATCCCCATTTCAAGAACACGAATCATATAAATTAAAATCGTTCTCTGCTTATCACGTTTGATACATCATATATAATCAGTTCCGCTCATAATTATTTGTTTATTTGAGGGTAGCATGAGCTGTTTGGGTCTTTTCGAATTTCGTTTTCAAACTGCATATTCGGTTTTGATTAGTTTAGAAATTAAATCCTTACATAAGCAAATCTAAGAATGTTCGTATCACGCTGTTTTTTCAGATCGAGATTTGGTCAATTTCACATCGAAGCTTCTTTTAAGTTTGCTAATAAAAAGGTTGGTTTTACATCTCTTTTCATTTTTGACTATTTTTTTTGTTCTAAGGTTTTGCAAATTTTGTGTTATGTTCTCATTATTGTTGAAGCCACTCATGTCAACTAACTGCTTATTGAAATATTAAAATGTTTTAATTTAGAGGACCGGCTATACTATACTACTAGTGACTTAGATCTTGTGAGAAAGCAGAAAATCGGGTGCCCGCAGCTACTTTAAATGTGAAAGGAGTACATATTATTGCGAATTTCGCCCGTTTACTTAAAAATACAGTTACTTGAACAAACGCACAGTCTATGTTACAATAGTTTATTTAGTGATACTACTTAGTATACTTATTCTAAAAAATTCGAAAATCCCCATTTCAAGAACACGAATCATATAAATTAAAATCATTCTCTGCTTATCACGTTTGATACATCATATATAATCAGTTCCGCTCATAATTATTTGTTTATTTGTAAGTGGAGCATGAGCTTTGTTTTTGGGTCTTTTCGTATTTCGTTTTCAAATCTGGTCATATTGGGTCTTTGATTAGTTTAGAATTTAAATCCTTAATAAGCAATCTATGGAATGGTTGGTTACACGTTGTTTTTTCAGATCGAGGTTTGGTCAATTTCACATCGAAGATTCATTTAAGTTTGCTAATAAAAAGGTTGGTTTTACATCTCTTTTCCTTTTAGACTATTTTTTTTTGTTCTAAGGTTTTGCATATTTTGTGTTATGTTCTCATTATTGTTGAAGCCACTCATGTCAACTAACTGCTTATTGAAATATTAAAATGTTTTAATTTTTTCTCAGATATAACATGTTAGTATTAATAATTTAGTTGAAGTCATTGAACATAAAACATAAGAGTCAATCATGTAGCAAATGGTATGGTGAACATCAACATGTGACCAACCCTACCAAATCAAGTATGTTTAATGATATGGTATATGATGTATTGATGCAGTTTTTCAGATAGCAACTCTTGCGGCTTATTTTGAGCTTGGACATCAACATGCAAAGCTTTTGTGAATAACCATGTGTAACTTGCATAGAAGAAACATCCAGCTCTAGCAAACAGTATAACCACAATAGGAACATTATTTTGAAGAGATGATATGCAGCTGTAATGTACATATGAACTAAAACATCTAATGCAACATGTATTGACACTAAACATGTATCGGCACTAAACATGTATCGACACTAATGCAACATGTAACATGTATTGACACTAAACATCTACTCATTTGTCTGAAACAGCACAAGGTTCAGCCCACTAAGAGTCCCGCAGCGAAGCGCGGGTAAACCGACTTGTTGAAATCATTTTAGGAGGGGTCTTATTAACCACACCCTTTAGAAAAATAATTATGTAATTCAAGAACTCAATTGAGATAAATCTTTAATATAATAAAAGAATTAAATCATTTCAAAATTCTCTATCAAATTAAATCTTATGAGAAAAGAAATTGGACTAATCAGAACGCTCCATTTTGACACATAGACAAAATCGTGTGATCTGGTTAGTTAATAAAAAGTCGAAATTGAATCAATTTGGTCAAAATTGAAAATTTTTGGTAAAGAAATCTGATGGAGTAAAAAAAACACATAAAAACGTATGTGTTAAATTTGTAAAAACAAAAACTTAAAAAAAAAGGGTAATTAATAAAACTTTAGTGGTTTAATTTTAAATAAATTATATGAGTTAAGTGTAAATTTATAAATTTACAAGTTTTATTATAACTTTAAAAAATAAACAAATAACCCCTTAAACTTTATACATATAGACTTTATATTTTAAAATAACAAATGTAAACAATTTCTTACTTTTAAACAAAGATTTACGTAGTAACATTATCTGATCACATGTCAAATCTACCCGAAGACTTTTTGATAGATTTTTCATTGTCGGCCTGAAATCATGTTGTACAACCAAATAGAAAAACACCGAAGCACATAAATTATCATAAATAAAGAAAAATGGTTTTTTAGATATTCATTGATGGATTCGGAAGAATTACATTTTTTTTCTTTTGGTTTAATACGTACTAAAATTCTAACATTTGAATTTCTCAAAAAGTCTTTATTCAATTAACATATGTGTATGCCTATGAATCATATACAACAACCTTGGGTCACTTTTAGATCTTAAAAAAGTGTTAGTGACGGAAAAGTGGGTAAAACTCTGTTTACATTTGTATATGCATTGAAGATACAATAGGTAAATTATTGTTTGACCAAAACATATTGTATGTACGAAATATAATACTTTTGAGTTCTTTAGTTTTGTATACTCTATAAATATTGACGATCTTGTGAACTTTTGATAACTCAAATTGATGCTTTTAAATTCGATTGCGAAGCCAAAATTTTACATGTTTTAACACGAAGTATGACAATGAATTCTAAGTATAGCTGACACACTCATGCAACTATAAGTATAAAACATATTGAATATCAGTTGCATACACAATAGTAAGAATACTAGCATTCCAAAGTGGATGTCAATGGTTCGAATATAGCGAGGAGAAAAGTAATCCCTTTGTGGCCTCGGAGGTTCACTTGAGGCGATTCTGGGCTACTTAAAAGGGTAATTTCGCTGGGATTAGTCGGCTCACAATGTCAAGTCAGAAAACAGGTAAAATAAAAGAAAAAAAAATAGGATTTTTCTAACTTGTGCTGTAGGCACATGTTAAGAAAGGGTCATTTTTGTTTGAGTTGAAGTTTCATCTCAATATCTTATTCATGCAGACTCTAGGTATATTATTGTGAAGATGGCATACTCAACCTGTATCTATTGACTTAACACGGTAGACTAAGGTATATCTATCTTGTCAAGGATGACAGACTAACCTTTATTATTGCAAAACTACAAGTCGTTATGACTTAAACCTTAGATTCGACAAAAGTCGTTTGGGACTTGATACCTAGTATTTGACCAAAAGCCGTCTCGGATCTTATACCCATAGATTGACACAACAAAGTGTCTTGGGATTTGATACCCTAGATTGACACAAATCGTCGTCTCGGGGAATAAGGAACCTAGATTGACCACAACAAAAAGTGTCTCGGGAATTAATACCTGGATTCGAATAAAAAAAACCATTAAAAACTATAATGATCGAGTTGCAGAGTCAACACAAAAACCACAATGACAGAACACAAAATTCTTCTCTTAGCTTTTTCCCATTACTCTTCCCTTTGTTTGTTTCAAACAAATCCTTTCATGTACATCCTCTACTTAACGGCAATAGTAGTAGTCCTATAATGATGTGGTGAGATGGCGGCTAGGTTTTTTTTATTTAGGGTTTGACAAGGATCCCTCCGAATCATCGACGAGTGGTCGATGACCGGAGGACAATCTTTTGTGAAAGAAGGTTTGTGTTTTTGAGCGGAAGATACGTGATTTGGGGTTTTAGGTTCTTAATGGTGATACATGTTAGAATGATGGGGGGGGGGGAAAAAAACCCTTTTTGGTTTGATTTATTATTGACCATATTATAGTGGTAAAACCCTAATACCCTAAACCCACAAACGGGCTTGGGCCTATTTATTCACTAATACATACACAATAGTAAGAATACTAGCATTCCAAAGTGGATGTCAATGGTTCGAATATAGCGAGGAGAAAAGTAATCCCTTTGTGGCCTCGGAGGTTCACTTGAGGCGATTCTGGGCTACTTAAAAGGGTAATTTCGCTGGGATTAGTCGGCTCACAATGTCAAGTCAGAAAACAGGTAAAATAAAAGAAAAAAAAAATACTAATTATCCTCAAGTTCATATAATATATAAAAGATTTAATGAATTTATTCACTTCATATGATTCCGATAATACTATATAACATACCTTAAAAAACCTAAAAAATAAAAAAATTATACATATATTAAAAAAAACATAATATCTAAGGCATGTACGTGCACGGACATTAAAACTAGTAAATAAAATAAAAAATTATGTAATCTTTTATATAATAAAAGAATTACATCATTTTGGAGTTTTCTACGAGATTAAATCTTATGAATTCTAAAATTAGACCAATCAGAACGATTGATTTTGTCACGTAGGCAAAATCGTGGGATCTGATTGGTCAGTAAAAAGTCAAAATTGAATCAATTTGGTCAAAATTGAAAATTGATTCAATTTTGGTGAAGAAATATGTTGAGAAAAAAAACACATAAACATATATGTGTCAAATTTGTAAAAAAAACTTGAAAAAAGAGGAGGTAATTTATAAAACTTTGATGGTTTTTAATTTTAAATAAATTATATGGAGTTAAGTGTAAATTTTTAAATTTTATTATAACTTTAAAAAATAAACAAATAACCTCTTAAACTTTATACCTCTATATTTTATATTTTAAAATACAACAAACGTAAATAATTTTTTACTTTCAAACAAAGAGTTAACATTATTTAATCACATCACAAATCTACCCGAATACTTTTTGATGAATTTTTCATTGGCGGCCTGAAATCATGTTATAAAACCAAATAGATAAACACCGAAGCACATAAAATATCATAAATAAAGAAAAAATAATTTTTTAGCTATTCATTAATGTTTCGAAAGAATTGCACTATTTTCTTTTGGTTTAACACGTACTAAAATTCTAACATTTAAAATTCCCAATTTTTTTATTCCATTGACATGTGTGTATGCCTATAAATCATATACAATAATTTGGGCCACTTTTATATCTTAAAAAAGTGTTGTGACGAAAAAAAATGGGTAAAACTTTTTTTACATTTATATATGTAGGATTTTTCTAACTTGTGCTCTAGGCACATGTTAAGAAAGGGTCATTGTCTGCGTGTCATCTTTTGAGTGGTCAGTCAGTGGCTGTGGGGCCTCATATGAAGACCACTAAATAATTTTTGGCCATTCAAACGGTGACCCGCAGGCTGTGGACCCTTTCTTAACATGTGCCCCTAGGGCACAAGTTAAAAAAACCCATATATATGTATTAAAAATATACAATCGGTAAATCTTTGTTTGACCAAAACATACTATATGCACAAAATATAATACTTATTTGAGTTTTTTTTATATTTTATGAATATTGACGTTTTTGATAAATCAACTTGATGTTTTTAAATTCGATTGTGAGGCTAAAATTTTGCATGTTTTAACACAAAATATGGCCATGGGTCCTAAGTATAGGTGACACACTCATGCAACTATAATCATAAAACATATACAGTATTAACGGAATACCCAACAGTAAGAATACCTGCTTTCTAAAGTGGAGGTCAATGATTTGAATATAACGAGGAGAAAATTAATCCCCTTGTGGCCTTGGAGGTTCACTTGAGCAGACTCCGGGCTACCTAAATGGGTAGTTTTGCTGGTATTAGTCGGCTCACAATTTCTAGTCACAATTTCAATAATACTCTATAATATAACTTATAAAACTATTAAAAATTAAAAATTATACTTATATTTAAGAAAAACATAATGGCTAAGCTCCGTGCATGCACAAACATTAAAACTAGTTTACATGATAGTAAAAACTATTGAAACTTTAAATAATCTTTGTACATAAATAAATTATAATAACTGAAATTGTAAAAAATTGAAACAAAACCAAAACTTATTTAGAGGGTGGAGTGTGGTGGAGAGATATATCTCCTCACTTGGGCCTCACAACCTGCCACATCAGCATCTCACTCTCACGCTGTGTTCTCAAGAAAAAAATAAAATGAAAGTGAAAAAGAAGTAAAGAAAGAGGAAGTAAAAGAAATGAAGTGGAAGAAAATTGTCTTTCACCGCAAAAGTGGGGTGAAATTTTTCTAAGCAAATTTCTCTTACTTTCACCCACTTACTTTCACTTGCGCTCCTAGATAAAATCTTGAGAACATGAGTTTTTATATATTTTTTCACTTTTTTTCACTTTACTCACTTTTACTTAACTTGAGAACACAGTGTCACTCAAAAATACCCCTTCACTCATAACACACCCTTATCTCACTTTTAAAAAAAATATAGTTTATACAATTTGTCGTTATCTGACTCGCTTAAATGGCGAGTTACCAAAATTTTGGAACTGACGAAGGGATGTGGTGTGATGACGAGGCTTGTGGCGAGGGCTACGTAGGAAGTGGCGAGATTACTTGCACAATTTGTCCACCTTTACTATTTCATTTCATGATTTTAATCTATAAATTCTGCTAACTTATTACTATATATACTAAAAACGGTGAAATACGACGCCGTTTCGCCGGCGAAAAAAAAACCCCACCAACGGCCCAAATAAAAAAAAATTCTTTTGACCCATAAATGCGGCAGTAAAAAAAATAATTTTTTTTTTAAAATTTACCTAACGGCCCCTCAAGTTTTAACTATTTACGACTTTTTTATATAATAAACTTTATTTATCAAATATATAGCATATAACCGATTCATTCAGATCAAAAAATACCGACGGAAAGATCTTCGAATTGCGAACAATACGAGCCCAATATTGCAATGCTTTCGATGTACGCACAATTTTATAAAAAAAATTGAACTTTAATATAAATAGAAAAAAAACAAATTTACAAAACGTACCCTCAACTTTTAACTATTTACAAATTTCTTATATAATAAACTTTATTTATCAAATATATAACACATATATACCGATTCATTCAGACAAAAAAATACCCGCGGAAAAATCTTCGAATTGCGAACAAAACGAGCAAATATTACAACGCTTCAATATATTTAAAAAATATATATAGTTTCAAAACACACCTTAAACTACCTAAGATTTTGTGAAAGTTTAAATTATATAAATGACGTACACTTTTTTGCCACTTACAAACGGCTCAACATAGAAAAAAAATTACAAAACGTAACCTCAACTTTTAACTATCTACGACTTTTTTATATAATAAACTTTATTTATCAAATATATAACACATATCGGCCAAATCATTCCGATAAAAAAGATACCCGCGGAAAGATTTTCGCATCGCGAACAAAACTACGCTTGCATACAAGTCAGCCCCGCCGCAACGCGCGAACACATTCCCACTCAATATTCGTTCGAAATCGATTCGTAAAAAATTATGTCCCGCAGCAGCGCGCAGGCAATGTTTGCTTGTTTCTAAACTCAAAATCAACCCATCCAAACACACGTGTAAACTTTCACACCATTAAACAACAATCATCCTAGTTAGCAATTGAAGTATCTTAAATTCTTAATGGATTAGGATTCTTTAATGTTTGTCCCTCATGTTTTGTAATGTTGAACCAATCAAATAAAAGAAAATTAAATAGTGGGGCCATAATTAAGTAAAATATGTAACCTATTAAATTACTTCCTCTCACAACATGTCAACATGAGAAAAACATTAGAGATTAGAAAATGAGAGGATCTCAATCCATTCTTAATCCGTTAAACAACAACAAAAAAACAAAACAAATACGTAATTAAAAAGATAAAAAAATACGTAACAATAAAGAACATGAAAGTAGCCACCTAGATATCCTATGTAAATTCACCGCCACCGTAGATCTCGTCTGGAACCCTCCATTCCCGTACGTTTGTCTCCCTCCTACTTTTTCACATTCCATTTCAACAACATTTTCAGCTCACCATTCTTAACAACACAAACAAACAAACACTCAACACTTTGCATACAAACATGCCTTCTTACCTTCTTCCACTTTCATTGCTGCTTATCTTCACTTTCCCTTCATACTCAAGTAACCATTTTCTTCCCTATTAACCTATAGTATGTTTTTTTACTTAGGTTCATAGCTTTTTATGGGGTTGTTTTTCACTTAAAAAAAAAAAAAAAAAAGGATTTTTAAGTGTGTAACAAGATTTAGTTATCCTTTTAAGTGTGTAACTTAGCTTATCTTATATATCATCTCTTTTAATGTCATTTTATGGCTTTTTTTGTAAGAAACAATAAGATTTATTTGGTTTAGTTTCTATGTTTATATCAAGTGTGTAACAAGATTTAGTTATCCTGTTTCTGAAATGGGTATTTGTTCTTTATACTTTCTAACTTAACTTATCTTAGATTTCATATAAAGTGTCGGTTTTATGGGGGTCTTTTTTCTTATAAACAAACAAGATTTTTGTTGTTATAATTCTATGTTTATAACTTTATAATATGTGTGTAACAAGATTTAGTTATCCTGTTTCTCAAATGGGTATTTGTTCTTTATACTTTTTCACTTTTTATCACTTGGATTTACTTTTTATAAAATCTTAATTGGTGTTTGATTAAAAAAGCAAGGTTTTTATGTACTTATCATTTATTTCCTCAAATGAGTATTTTTTAGATTTTGATTTTGAGCTCTAATTTGATCTATTTTATAATCTTTTTTGTTAAAAACCACAGGTGCAGCTTATTGTGTATGTAACACTGCACAGAGTGATGCAGTACTTCAAAAGAACATAGATTATGCGTGTGGAGCTGGTGCTGACTGTGGGCAGATCTCACAAAATGGGCCTTGTTTTAACCCCAATACCGTGAAAGATCATTGCAATTTTGCTGTTAATAGCTATTATCAAAAGAAGGGTCAAGTTCCAGGGAGTTGCGAATTTTCCGGGACTGCTACTGTTAGCCAAACACCCCCTGCTGGTGAGTCCCTTGTGAATCTTTACCATCTTACCCTTTTCGAGATTTGCTAGTACTCATTTTTGCTTCGTGTTTTTTGATGATTTGCAGGAGCAAATAGTGTGTGTTATTCTGGGAGCTCTAGGTATGATTACTTGCCTTCTAAGTTGGATCTTGTCTTTTTTTTATTGATTAATTATAATGTTTGATTAAGTGTTTGAATATGGTGCAATATTTTGTCTTTTATTGATGTGAGTTAAGTAAAAATGAGATGTCGGTAACCTGTTTCTAACCCCTAGAGTCAAACTAGTGGCTATGGCTTTGGTCCTTGGTTTAGCATATTTTGATTTTAATCCCACAAATATTGACATTTCAACCAAATTAAAGTTAGACCCACTTGTTGGAAAAGCCTGAAGTTAGGTCTGGATTGTCAAAATGGTGAAATGTGTTGGATTTAAGTGGAGCTCTTGCTTGACCTGGTTGCATGATGTAAAATTATAATTGTTCGGGTTTGAATCACTTGTTGATTCATTATGATGATGATTAATGTTTTTTTCGTACCCTACTAGAATTAGGATTTTGTTTATCTGAAGCTAAATTCGGTGATTAAATGAGCATATTGATTATTGACATGCTTATATTGAAATTCTATGCTGGCAGCATGCATATCCAGCCACATCATTTATAACAGCCAACCGGCAACACTTAGTATGCCATCAATGAGAGTGAGTTACATGAAAAACTCGTTAACAAGCTAATTATATTCTAGGTGTGCTTGAATGTGTACTGATCTGCGTTCTTTATTATTCTTAACACCTTCTTAGAGCTATAGTTTTGCATATTCTTAGTGATGGACGCATTATTCATTGGCGCTTCTGGTTGGTAAAATATTCACTGTGACCAACTTTCGAAAGTTGAACCATTGTCTATGGTTTCTTGCACTATAGTTTACATGTAAGTGAGCGATTTTGGAATGTGTTGATACAAAAGTTGGACGATCCTTGATTAGATCCGAATTAGGAGTAATACGGATCTGCTAGGCTCCGGTTCCTGTATCAATTAAGTCTTGATGTATGAGACCTGCGC
>BQNB010109007.1:0-22844 GCA_026074375.1 Tanacetum coccineum | reverse complement strand
ACATTATTTCTGGGATGATCCCTATCTTTTTCGTATATGTGCGGATCAAATCATTCAAAGGTGTGTGCATGGGCAAGAAGCTAATGATATTCTCAAAGCTTGTCATGAAGGACCCACCGGGGGCCATCATAGTGCCAATCTCACCGCTCGAAAAGTATTTGATTCCTGTTTCTTTTGGCCAACCATATATCGAGATGCCCATACGATGATTAAATCTTGTGATACGTGTCAAAAACAAGGCAAAATTTCACAACGAGATGAGATGCCTCAAAACGCTATCCAAGTTTGTGAAATCTTCGATGTATGGGGTATTGATTTTATGGGACCATTTCCATCTTCACATGGGAATAAATACATCCACGTAGCCGTTGATTATCTTTCAAAATGGGTTGAAGCAAAGGCGCTCCCTGTAGGTCCTAGGTTAAGGATCTGATTAGCCTTTGTAAGACGATAGATAACTTGGATAAATCCAAATCAACTATATGAGAGACAATGATTATGAATATCAAGTGTTAATGCCGAATCTTAACACAAGAGTAAAGAAGAAACGATAATACTAATTTGCTATAAGGCTCTATGCTTCTATTAATATTTCTCTAAAACGTGTGTGTAACATTGTGCCTTAGGGTTCCTCTTATACACCAAGGAAACCCTAATGGGCTTTACAAACGTGTCAAAGGATAATACATATCCTTTCCTAAGATATCTCCTAAGATAACTATTAATATTTTGTTACATAAACAGACTTAACTATGAACAGAACTAACTATGACCAGTACTAACTCTAGCACTGCTATTCTACCAGTACTAACTTAGTACTACCAGACTTAACTTAGTACTGCCAGTATTAACTCAATACTAACAGAACTAACTATTACTACCAGACTTAACTGTTATACTATCAGAATTAAGTCTGTTGCAATTTATTTCCCAACACGACTTCACTACTTGTTCACCACTTTAAAACGAACTTCAAGTTCCTTTAAAACATTCTTGATCTTTACTTTAAATACTTTAAGCTTTCTGAGGATGTTGTAAATAGAATTCTTCAAGTTGTTCTTGATCTGCAACACTTCAAGTCTTCTCTTTTTATCTTTTGCATAGCAAACTATTCTTCAAAGCTCTTCTGCACTCCATTCATATCGGCAACATTGATTAATTATGTACATCAAATCATTGATGTTTCAGTCTATTCTCATCACTTCCAGGTGGTTAAATCCTGTGAGAGGTGAATCATTGAAAATTTTTAATTGGGATTTGACTGTCTCTTTACAGTTAAGCCATTCACTATTGGAGTAGTCAGTCCTTTGGCCAACAGAAAGGTGTATTATGTCCATGGTTTAACTGAAAACCTTTCAAAACTCTCAGTGCTGAAACATTGGTGATGTTGAATACCATATGGTTTTGGCCAACCATTAAAGTCATAAAGGATTTGATATGCCTTAATGTAGCCGTTTGCTAGGGCTAGTCAATCCTTTGGCACCTAGAAAAGAAAAGGTTAATTCCATGGTGGATTGATAACATGTCAACTCTTTGTACATGAAACTTGGTGGAGTTGATTTACATCCAACTTTTTGGTTAAGTTGTCAACAATTAATATGGATTTGCAAATTTGTCTTTACCATAAGCATTAAATCTTATGGGACTAGTTATGGTTTTTTTCCAACAGCCTTTACCTCAAGCATAAAATTGTGGTCTAGCAACACTTCACTTAGATGATATGGTGAGTTGAGTTGAAAAAACCATAAACTTATTTGCAAGTTATCAACCAATAGAACGGATTTGAGAGGTCTTTACCAAGAGCCTTTGTCCTTGGACTAGCCAGTTCTTATGTTGATTAGACATGGTGAACTGATAACCATTTGTTGTGTTAGTGCATAGCACCTCCACCAAGTGTTATCCTTCTCATCTCTATCCTAGATTTTCAACTCTTCAAACTTCACTACTTCCTAATGCCAGCTTGCTTTTCCATCATTTTCAACATTTTATAGCAATCCTCATTCATCTTTCCATCCAGAAGTCATTTTCAAGCTAGTTTGGACATACCTCAGCAGATTGATAAAGGATATTTTCTTGCAGACAAACATATAACTTATCATTGACTCCAAGTTCAAACAGTGTACTCTACAGGTATCATAATATCTCCAACTTATGATCCTTTGCTGACTTAACAGACTCCAAACAGGATCTGTACTAAGAGGTTCTTCAAACATATCTTTTAAATACTTCCAAAATATCTTCTCTAGCTTATCCTCTGGTCCATCCATCCCATATCTATTCATTACAATCCTATATAACTCAGTAAGGATCATCCTTCTAGATATAGACTTCAACATAGCACCAAAATTAATGTACACTATATCAGTTCCATCTTCCCTAACTATTTGGTACGCTCCTTTTTCTCCTTGCTTGATGATCTTATAAGTAGCTATACTAGGTGTTTTCATAGCTACAGGAACATGATTAATTGGAATTTTCTAGTACCTATGACAGACTCTTCTTGTCATCAACTTCATCTGATCTTCAGAATTATCCTTATCATGGTATGTATGCAATCCTTTCTTGCCACTCTGTTTTTTCTTATTTTTCCAGAATTATTGGTTGGATCATCATCCTTTGATTATCATCTTTCAGTCGTTTTTAGAGTCTTTGTCTGAAGCTCTTTACCTAATCTTTTCAAATAGCTTTAGTGGCATTCAAAATTTATTGTGCAAAGGATTCACCTTGTTTCAACAAGCTTGTCAAATTCATTCCTTGACTTTCTTCAAAACTTAATTCTTCAGCTGAGTAACTTCCATGTCCTGATTTTTCAAATAATTCATATATAAGTCTTTAGATGTGATTGGGTCATGGTTATTTCTTTTAGCTCATAGGCTCTTCTTTTGCAAAATATTTCTTCCTTGATTGTCTAGATCAACCATTTTCTTTGATAAATCTTCTCCTTGATGTTCAACTTCTAGCAATGCTTTTTGACAACCTATGCATTAGCCTTTAATCTTTGCTCTAATTAAATCCCAATCTTCATTTGTGTAATGCTGAGCTTCAAACTGAACTTGAGCTTTCTTTTTTTTTGTTGCTATTTAACTCTTCTTTTGTGTAATTCTTTGAGCTTAAGAGTGAAATCCAATTAGAAGTGTATTTGTTTAGCCTCCTCTTCTTTCTATAAAGAATCCAATCTGATTGCTTCAACAAGACTAGCTTCCTGTTGTAAAATTTGTTCCTTTGACTTCTTAGGAGTTTCTTCACTGATCATAGGAGCTTTTCCTTCTCTTTGTCCTTTATCTTGGATGAAATTAGACTTCTTAGCACCAACAGTACTAACTTGTTCATTGCCAGTACTAAATTGTTCACGAACGTTACTAAGGTTTTAATACTGCCAGTATTAACCTTTAGCAGTATTAAACTTGTTCTAGCTCCAGTTCTCAACTTCTTCTTGGAAAATCCAAGCTTGAGACTAACTTCAGCAAGGCTAGCTTCAGCAAATGGATAGCTTTATCTTGTAGTATTTTGTTCTTTTGATTTCTTAGGAGTGTCTTCCTGATCATAGGAGGATTTTCCTTATCTTTTGTCCTTTATATTGAGAGAGAAAGTAGACCATTCTTAGCACCAACAGTACTAACTTGTCATTGCCCAGTACTACATTGTTCATAACAGTACTAAGGTTTAATAATGAAAGTAGTAACTCTTTAGCAGTATTAACTTGTTCTGCACCAGTCTCACTTCTTCTTGAAAATCCAAGCTTGAGACTACCTTCTTTCCCTTAGCCTCTTTTATTCTCTTGTATCTCCTTCCCTTGTCAATAGACCTTGGCTTTAAAGAGGCAACCTTGGAGAGAGTTTTGGCTGCTTCAAGAGTATTTGGACTTATGTCTTCCACTTGTTCCTCCCCTGAAGCATTTACTTTTGTTGTAGGAGGATAGTAACAATACTTGTTATGAAAGAAGCTATTTTTTGAGGTTCATCTTGACTTTTCCTCACATGAACCTCTGGGTTCTTCCTCGATTTAGTCTGACAAAACCAAATTCCTCCTTTTCAAAAACCTTCCAACTTCTTCATTTTCTTGACTAACTTCACAATAGCATTTCCCATGGTCAGCTTGGTTTGTTTGAGATCAGTTTCCAGGCTGTCAATTCTTGATATCAACTTAGGAACTGCCTTGAAGTAATTCATCCATAGGCTTCTGACTTGGAGCCTGGTCTTGTGGGAGGTAATATGTGTTGGTGGACAGAAAGATGGATCTCATAGTTAAATGCTATATGTTGCTAGGGTTCATTGTTCAGGGTATTGGTGCAGGTGTAGGTGTAGGGATAGGTGGTGGTGTAGGTGTAGGGATAGGTGGTGGTGTAGGTGTAGGGATAGGTGGTGGTGTAGGTGTAGGGATAGGTTGAGCCACAGCATCATGTTCTTGTTTTGCATTTGGGTTAGTAGCAACAAGTAACATAGCAGGCAATAAAGGTCTTGGTGGCCCCTCTCGAATCACCCTTTTCATATTCACAAAATCTTTTTGGTCAGGTTCACAGCTAGATAGAGGTGTTTGTTTTCCGTTTGAATATTCAAGATTATTTGCAGAAAACGAGGAGGATCACTCAAAATACTTTGTCATGCTTCTCCAAATTTGCCACCATCCCATCAATTTAGTTTTGAAAATTATAAGCTCTACCAGTGGATAGAAGATCAAAGCAGTAGAAAATATGCTACCGAATTGATCCGCCATCCACCACTTTTAGAGCTTATACAGTGTAAAAGATGGTGGACTAAAATTCTCCATTGGGGTGTAAAAAAACTTTTCCAAAAAGTGAAAGTTCCATCAGTAGGATACCCCGTTTGCCCCATTCCCTTAAAAAGTTCATCATTTGGCAACATTGTAATTCCTGTGGCGTCTTCTAATTGAAGTGATTCCCTAATTGACGCCTCAGAGATTGTGTATCTTATGGTATCAATGTTTTGCCTTTATTTCTAGAGTCTCATTAGCGTGAGTATTGGTAGTAGCAGTCTGCTAAACTGTTTTACAAGGGAATCATAGTAGTTGGGTTAGTAGAAGGCATACCTGAGGTTGGAACTGAGATAATCCATTATCTCAGCAAACACCTGCATCTTTCATCAGGACATTTGCGCACAAACCCCACTTGATTGGTTGTTTGTCACAATATTTTTTAGTTGTGCCATTGGACAATCGTATTATTATACTTGGGTTTTGATGCGAGGTGAAATTGTAGAGCTGGGTAAACTGGACGCTTGACTATTTTCGTTATGAAAATTATACGAAGAGTTTTACTTTGTGAAAAGAATTGACTAGCAATAAAAGATAAGTATGAAATGAGAAATCAAAATCTATCTATATATAGATTCTACTGGTGGCAGGAACGATTAACTAGCGCCGTTAAAAATCCTCTAAACGGGGTACACATCTTAAACAGTGATTAAAACAGGAAAAAGCTCAAGTTCCAGCAACCAGTATTAAAAAAAAATAACCCTAACCAATAATTAAAAAATTTACACTTACAGACTTAATTTTGGTTCAACTAATTAATTAAGATTCAGGCCGAATTATTCTTTTTCAACCAGAAGTAAAAGTATGTACTCAAGAATTTACTAAAAGTAAAAGCCTTATTACTTCTGCCCTTTCATCTGCATCCCTTCTATGCCTGCAAAGAATTAGTCTAAAAACAAAGAAAAAAAACTTACTGCAAGAAATTGTATAGCAGAATAAATGAAAAACTAACTACCCGAATTAACTCTACTTAACTACCAGTATTAATATGACATAATACAGTATTATTTATGGACATAACTACCAGTATTAATACTACTTAGCGACCAGAATTAAACAAATGATACAACTAAGCCTCCCCTTAAATGTTGCTATGGGTTGATCATACCAATGCTAACCACCAAGTAATTAAACTGTGGTCCATCAAAAGGTTTGGTCAACAAGTCAGCTACATTTAAGTCTGTGTGGATTTTCTCCACACTTATAAGCTTCTTCTCATAACAATCTCTTATGAAGTGGTGACGAATCTCGATGTGTTTTGTCTTAGACTGATAAACAGGGTTCTTCACAATGTAGATTGTGCTTTCGATTATCATTGTGGATTTTAGGTTATTCCTGAAATTGAAACCATAGTCCGCAATTGATTTTGACACCCAAATACTTGACCACAGAATTTGCAAGCAGCTACATATTCAAGCTTCAATTGTTGAAGTGGCCACAATTGTCTGTTTCTTACATTGCCATGAGATAAGTCTTTGTCCAAGAAATTGATAACCACCTGTTATGGATTTCCTGTCAAGGTTTGATCCACCATAGTCACTATCAGAGAATGCTTCCAAGTCAAAGGGTGATTCCCTAGGATACCATAAGCCAAGTGTGGTTTGCCATTGAAGATACTTGAAGATCCTCTTGAGTCACATTGAGATAGAAGTCTTTGGAGTTACCTGAAAACATGAAAAACACATACTGCTTTACATAATATCAGGGCTAGGAGGGCAGTTAAGTACATGAGGGAACATATCTTAGATTCTGTACAAGTGTACATCTACTTCAATAAGCTTCCTCATCACTTGTCAATGGCATTTGGTTACATGGTGATGATTGCAGCTTTCACTCTTTACAAGATTCAAATTTCTTGAGTATCTCAGTACATACTTGTCTTTGAGATATGAAGATTCCTCCCTTGTTCTACTTGACTTGTAGACCTAAGAAAAAGTAAGTTTCACCCATGGAAATATTTGAATCTGCTTTGCATCAAGTCTTCAAACTCACGCACCAAGACGTGTTGGTAGATCCAAAATTGATATCATCATACAATACACTTGATTAGCTATGTTATCCTTTTTGTTCATTTAATGATAAAGTCTTGTAAATTGTTGCCCCTTTTATATCATTTGTTCTCTAGGAATGTTGTTAAAGTAGAATTACCAAGCTGCTAGGAGCTCTGAGTAAGTTATACATGCTTTGACCTCCTCTATAAAAATTTTGTAGGCTTGATACAAGGATCAACAAATCCAGGAGGTTGTGAGACATAAAACCTCTTCATTATAGTGCCATACAGAAAAGCACTTTTAACATTCCATTTGGTAAAACTATGAACCCCATAAATGAGGGCACATGCCAAAAACAACCTGATAGCTTCTATTCTTGCCTAGGAGCAAAAACCTTATCATAGTCAATTCCTTCTTCTGTGTGTTCACTTGGACAACCAATCTTGCATATTGTTCCTCACAACTACACCTCTTTCTTCTTTTTTATTTCTGTAGGCCCACTTGGTGCCAAACAGCTTCATTCTTGAGGGAGTTCTACAAGAACCCCATACTTGGTGTTAGCATTGAATGTAACAGTTCTTTTACATGGCTTGATACTTCACTGTCATCCTTGTAAGTTCAACAATCTTTTTAGTTCCTTTGAGATAGAAACATGCAAAACAAATAATGTTGTTGAGCTTTGTGTTTGTTTCTTTGCTGTTTTTGAGTATGACTGGAGTAAGAGCTGAGCTCTGATTTGTTCTGCGCTTTGATCTAGTTTTGCACAGCGATTAGATCACCAAGTATTTGACTTTTTGGTGAATTGTTGAATCTATTGTGTAGGAGTAGGACTGACTTCAATTTCTGTAGGAAGACTGTTGAAGTCAGTTATCACACCCTCCTCATCATAAGATGCCTCATCAAAAATTCCTGTCTCAGGCTTGTGAAAGATTTCGAGCTCTGGCATAATTGAATCATCATGATCAAGCCTTACCTGTATTATTAACTGTTCTGAAATACCAGTATTTAATTGAAGGCCTTTAGTACTGGTTGTGTTGTTTTAGGGACTTTCCTAATTGTTTAGGGCAATTTCTCTCCAACTCTCTTCTAAAAGCTTGAATCTTAGGATTGTCTTCTAAAGGGTCAATAGAGGAATCCTTCATCTCTTTTTGAGGTTCTGTCAAGGTCTCCTCTGTCTTTGAATTTGTGGAAGATGTCCTTGATTCATCTTTTTCTTCAGGAATCTTGACAGCTGAAGGCACAACAATAAGCTCTACTTCCTCATCTTTTTCCTCAGAAGCAATGGACTCAGGAGTTTGTGAAGTACCTGCACTGTTAGTTTCCTCTGAAATACCTGCATTGTTAGCTTGATTCTCCAAAGATACAGGAATATAGTTCATAGAATCAGTAAGATAGTCAATATCAAACAATCATATATTATCCCACCTAACTACTTTGACATTGGTTTTTCTTCAAGAAAATTTACATGCAGATTTACTTCTACTCTTTTGGTTACTAAAAATTATAAACCTATAGGCTTTGCTGTTTAGTGAGTAACAAACTAAAGATATCCTCTATCATATTTGCAATTCAAACTTTCAAGCATACTAAGAGATATTAAAATGGTAACATGACACCAAAAGGTCTTTATGTAGCTTATAATTGATTTGTGGCCAAACAAAAGCTCATATGGGAGTTTTGTGTTGAGGTTTTGTTACTCTTACCCTATTAAAAATATAGCAAGCAGTACTAACTGCTTTTGCCCAAAAAGTGGTTGGTAAGAGAGAATCTGCTAGCATAGTCCTAGTAAGCCTCAATTAGGGTTGTTTCATCCTTTCAGCAAACATTGAACGTTTTTATATTTTGTGATTATCAAAACGTAAAGATGTGAAAAATATTAATAATTTTTTTAGGCATTATATTTTGTCAACATACGGTAAAGTCGACCGATAGGAATGTCCTCCCCGGGTCAGATAAGAATAGCTCGTCATCGACGAATCCCGGGTGGGGCAACAACAGGTGCAAGTGGAAACCCAGATGATGGTGCAACAATAGCAGATGGTGCGGGTAAAATGGGAGCAGTAGGGATCTCTGGAGTAGAAGTAGTAGGTGATGATGATCGTGATGCAACTATGCTCCTCCACCTAGTAAGCATCACATCATGAGGTGTAGGTGATACATGCCTCTCTAGTATCTCAGTATCTGACTCTGAATCGTCTAAACACGGAAAATGTGAAACCATAGGTGCTACAGATACGGGAGGTAGTGAACTCTCCGATTGATCAGCCTCTGATGATGAATGAGTATCAAGCTCAAGCACCTCGACAGGTGAGGCAACAGCAGCCGCCCCCACCTCTGGTTCAATCGGGACCTCAACAGAAATAGAACCGATAAGGAAAACTCACGAAAAAGAGGATCCCACACTCTCGACTGATATGTCTGAAGAAATAGAAATAACCGGAGCTGCCATAACATGCACAAGCAAAAGTTTATATAAATCCCCTTTATATGAACCCATGCAAGGTGCGTGTCATGTAGAAGAAAGTAAAGATGGTGTAAAATATAATCATGGCAAAACTAATCGTATTATAATTATGGAGGTGTATTATAATTAATACTCGCATACTTATCGATAGTCATTATATACGTAAGCAGGTAAACTTGCAGGATCATATACTGGTTATAGACCAGACCTAAATATACTACCTGGTTCTCTATAACCTTGGCTCGGGATACCAATCTGTCACACCCCCAAACGGGGCTTGGACATAAACACGTGTCTGAGGGCGTGACGTCATAATATACATCACACAAGATACAAAGAACGACCTCTAAGGGTACGTTTAGAAATCCAACATCGTTGCATTAAATAAAATAGTTAAAGTTTTACATAGGTTCTTAGATAATAAGCGGAAGTGAATAAAAGGTTTTAAAGTTAGACAACGATGTTAACATAGATAATAATAATTCTTGAAAATCGGTCCAAAGCAAGGCAACACCATAAAGCAAGCAAAGACATCCATAGATAAGCACCTGAGAAAAACATGCTAAAACGTCAACATAAGTTGGTGAATTCATAGGGTTAAATTTGATATAAGAGTGGACCACAAATTTTGCAAAACGCATGTGACATTATAACATGTTGGATCGATTTACTGAATAGATCTAAACCTTCAGCTTGCAAAGAGTTTGCTCCTTTAGATAATTCTAAAGCAACAATATTGAAACACTGAATGAACACTATTGATTATGCGGAATCTAATCAATAATGCTAAGAAAACAATAATAAATACTACAAAAGAACTTTTATATTAAACTTTGAATCTGCCTAGGTTACAGATTACAAACTATGATTACTATTCGATCTCTATGATCTTGTGTAGAACTATATCTACTAACTATGCCTAAGGTTCCTTTTATAGACTAAGGAAAACCCTAATGGGCTTTACAAAACGCGTATAAAGATAATGCATATCCTTTCCTAAGATATCTCATGCATATCTTTAACTTTAACTAATTTCTGCGTAAGCAGACTTAACTATTACATAAGCAGTATTAACTATTTAACACTACCAGTACTAACTACGATAAACCTTCTACCAGTACTAACTATTATACTAGCAGAACTAACTATAATACCAACAGAATTAAGTCTGTTATACAAAATTCCTAACAATCCTCCCCTAAACTTGAACTTCACTTGTTAACTTCAAGTTTCTTCAGTTGTCTTCAGTTTGGGCTTTTGAGAATTGTATCCAAGCATGTCTTTAAGTCCTTAGCTTCTCTTGAAAGATGATCTGTTTGATGTTCTTTGAAAAACCAGATCATACTTATCTTTAGTCTTTGTCTTCTCATCACAGCAACACAACAACACCCAAACAAATATGGCTTGTAATTTTTTGGCAAACTACCCAGCCATCAACGGATTTGATATGTCTTTACCATGAGCCGTTTGCTATGGACTAGTCAATGCTTCATTTTAGTAACAAGGTGCATTGATAACCTTATAGTTTTTAGCAAACTATCAGCTATCAACGGATTTGAGATCTCTTTACCAGTAGCCGTTTTGATCTGGATAGCCAACTCTTGTTTTTAAAACATGTGAGTGATTACCATAACAATTTTTTGGTAAACTGTCAACCAAAAATGGATTTGAGAAGCTTTTACTCAAAGCCGTTGCTTTGGACTAGCCTTTCTTATGCTATAGCTGGTGAACTGATGACCATTTCTTGTGTGTTGGTTAGGCAACACCAAAACCTCCTCTCTCCATTTTTGTCTACAATTTCTAAAATATGGCCCTCACTGCTACTGATAAATTCATCACTTTCTTACCTGACTTGCTTCTCAATCATCTTTAATAGTTTATAACAAACTTCATCCATTGTTCCATCTAGAAGCTTCATCTTTAGCATCACTTGGCAAGCATCTTTTGATAAAGGATATTTCCTATCTGCTAACATATATATAGTAGATGCCTCTATTGTTAAACAATTACTGCACATTTATTCACATACATCCAACTAACCATATTTTGCTAAAGTGGTAAGCTCCAAATAGCATCTTCATTGAGAGGTGGATCAAACATAGTCCTGAGGTCACTCCAAAGCACTCTGTCATAAGCATCTTCAGGCCTATTTGTTCCATACTTTTGCATTACCAACCTAACAGCTATAAAGAACCCTAATTGTTAAGTCTTTACACATGAGCTTCAAAGCTCATGTAGACTGTATCAGCTCCATTTGCTCTCATTATCTGATAAACACTTCTTTGACCTTGCTGAAATATCTTCTAATTTACCACAATATTAGATTTTGTAGCCAAAGGAGTAGGATTCATAGCTTCCACTGATTCCTCTTTATCAGTCTCTGAATCTCCTTGTGCATTCTTGTCAACACTTATACCTTTCCTAGCCTTTTGCTTCTTTCTTTTTCCTGTTCTTTTACTGGCCTTCTTCCTTTACTTCAGCAACTTTCTCCTGTATCTGAACATTTTATCAATCAATCTTTTGTTTCTTTAAAGTTTTTGTCTGAAGCTCTTCTCCATATCTTTTCAACTTTGCCTTTGTAGCTTCAAAATCCATAGGAACAAAAGTGTCAATCCGCTGAACTAACTTATCAAACTCTTCTTTAATCTCTTCAAAACTCAACTTCTTTAACTGAGAAAGCTTCCAAGTTCCTTGATTCTTCAGATAGTTTGACATGTAGATTCTCAACTGTGACTGAGTCATGGGTTTATTTCTCTTTGCCTTAGCTCTTTCCTTTGCAAAGTGTTTCTTTCTTTGATTCACCATATCTACCATTATTTTTGCAAAATCTTGTTCAGGCAAATCCTTTCCCAACACATTTTTTGTCAACTCTGCATTTGCTTCTAGCTTAGCTCTAATAGCATCCTAATCTTCTTTAGTATAATATGAACTTTAAATGAACTTGAGCTTTCTTTCTTTTTTATTTTGATAATGCTTCCTCTTCTGCCATTCTTTTGGCTATCATTTCATCTAAATGAATCTGCTTTGCAACTTCTTCATCCATTTGAGCTTGCAATTTTATAGCCTCTTCCAATCCAGCTTCCTCTTGTCTTATTTGTTCTTTAGTTTTATGAGTAGCCTGGATATACTCTTCAACTATTGGAGCCTTTCCTTCCCTTTGACACCTTTTACTAGTAGTACCAGAATCAACTTTAGCACTACCAGTACTAACCTCTTCAATACCAGTATTAATCTCTTCTTCAGCATCCAATCCAGTATTAATATTCTTAGCCACTGACCTTGCTCTCCTCCTATATCTCTTGCCCTTATCAGTTGATTTTACCTTGCTAACACCCTGAGAAGCAACCTTTGACAATGTTTTGGCTGCCTCCAAGATTGTAGGACTGATATCTTCTTCTTGAGCCTCCCCTGAAGCTTTTGTAGGAGTAACAAAATCTGTTGACTTCTCATTCATTTTCATGGATTCTCTTACCAAAGAAACTAGAGGATCATCATCAATATCCTGAATTATCCTCCCCTGATCCTCTGGTTCTTCACCCTCTGATTCAGATATTACCACTTTTTTTGTCTTTTATTTAACGCTTTTCTAGAAATCTTTACACTGTTTAACAATGTGAGCAACTGCCTTTCCATAAGTTGTCTTTGTCTGTTGCAGCTCTGTCTCCAAAGTTTCAATCCTGGTCACCAACCTAGGTACAATATCCATTAATTCTTTAAGTTGCATACTGTCCTCAGCACTTCCTGATGTATTACCTTCAGGGAGAGGTGCTTCATAGGACCTAGGTGGTGAGTAATGAGGTGGTGAAAAAGGTGGTGATTGATGTGGTGAATGAGGTGGTGAATAAGGTGGTGAATGAGGTGGTGGTGATGGATGAGGTGTGGTAATGTATGAGTGGGATGAAAGGGTGGTGATGGATGAGGGGGTGGTGATAGGAATAGGTGGTTGGGATGTGGATGATATTGGATCAACAGGTGTGTGATAGGGTTCAGCTGGTTGTGCTGAGCCTTCACCTTGATCCACAGTTGCCCTTGCCAACATAGTAGGCAGCAATGGTACAAAATCCCCTACATAACCCCTTTTCATGTTTGCAAAAATCTTTTTGGTCAAAGTGGGGGCTAAATACCTTCCTTTATTTTTAGTTGTAATATCCAAAATAATTTGTAAAAACCTTGGATACATTAAAAATTTTGTATTACTCTCTATGTTATGAACCATCCCATCAAAAATTATTTTAGAAAAATTATAAACCCTATTGCTAGATAGACAGATTAATGCAGTAGCAATAGTACTACCAAATTGATCCCATCCACCAGACTTAGGGCTTAAGCAGTGTAAAATATGATGGATTAGAAATTTCCATTGGGGTGTAAAATTCCTTTTCCAAAAAGTTAATTTACCCTCAGTAACATAACCTAATGTGGCTAATCTAACATATATTTCAGCATCAGATAAATTATGTATTCCTGTTGCATCTGCCAATTGAAGTTTACTTCTGACAGATGCCTCAGTAATAGTATACTCTATAGAGTTTATAGATGCTACTAATTGTTGAGTCCTATTAGCAAGTGTTCTGACTGTGGCTGTTTGCCAGAACTGTTTGACTAGGGAGTCATAGATAGTAGGATTATGAGTTAAGGCATACCTGAGAGATGTACCTTTAAGGAAATCTACTACCTCAGTGAAACCAACACTTTCATTTGGTTTCTTCAGGAAAGCGACCATGTTATGCTTGTCAGAGTACTTTAGATTGGCCATATGGACTTGTTGATGAACAAAAATCGTAAGAATTTAAATTCTAATCCTGGGTTTGATTCGAGTGAATTACGAAGTGCTGGTAGAGAGAGGGAATTGAATTTTTATCGATTAATAACAAGGTTTCTTATTGGACCGTGTGTAAAAGAAGTTTCTTTAGAGTAAAGAAAGATATTTTATTGAAGAAAGTGCAGTAATTATCCAAATAGAAAACCTATGTTAGAAGTATGCGCCGTAAAAATCTCTAACGGTAATATAAGAAAAATCAATTTTCCCTCACCAGCACCAACGGTCATCAACCAGACTTAACATTAGCCTACCAGTACTAATATAATCTACCAGAATTAACTTATAGACTACCAGAATTAACCTATAGACTACCAGAATTAACTTATAGACTACCAGAATTAACTCTAGTACTTAGTACTTACAGACCATGAATAAAAAGAATTTGCAGCCCAGCTTCTATCCATCCTCAAATCATGCTTATCCTGAAATAGTTATTTAAAACAAAGAAAAAGGCTACAAGTATTATTACTTATAACTAATATTTTCTAACTAACAGAATTAAACCCTAGCAGTATGAACTTAAACTAGAAGTACTTCCATACTTTAAAAACATTACACGTGTAACCTCCCCTCAATTTTAGCTACAGATTTTAACTTTCAAATGCTCACTACAAGAAGTTAAATCTGTTACATCAAATCCTTTGGTGAGAATGGTCTGCACATTATGGAACAATATGAATCTTGATAACCGTCTATTATTCTCTTCATATAACAATCTCTTAAAAAATTGAAGCGAATCTCCAATAGCTTGGTCCTTTGAGTGAGCAACAAATCTTGAATAACACTTAAAGTGCCTCATTACAATAGTATTTGAGGTGTCATGAAATTGAAACGTATAACCATCTCTGATCTGTATCCTATAATACTGCCCATAACAATTAGCAGCTGCAACATATTTCTGCCTCAGAGTAGAATATGCCACAATAGTCTGCTTCTTGCATTGCTAAGATAACAGTCTTCTCCAAAAAATTGACATCCACCTGTAGTTGATTTCGTCAAGGCTGTCTCCTCCATAGTCACTTGTTTGAGAATAAGATTCTAGTCAAAAAGGTGAATCCCTAGGATACCATAAACCCAAGTTTGGGTTGATGTTTTGATATACCTAAAGATCCTTTTTACAGCATTAAGTGTGAAAGCTTTTTGAGTGGGTACTTGAAAATCTAGCACAGTCACAAACAGCATGACATGATGTCTGGCTTGATTCAGTCGAACTACAATTAGAGAGCCAATCATAGACCTATAGATATGTACATCTACACCATCTTCATCTTTGACCAATGGTTTATTAGACTCAATAGGAGTAGTAGCTGTTCTGATGGATAAAAAATCAAACTTCTTTAAGATGTCAGCTACATACTTATCCTGACTAATAAAGATTCCCTCAAGTAGTTGCTTCACTTGAAGTCCCAAAAAGAATGTGAGTTTACCCATGGAACTCATTTGGAATCTCTTGTGCATACATTCTTCAAATTCTGTACACATAGACCTCTTTGTAGAACCAAAAATAATGTCATCCACATACACCTAGACTAACATAATGTCACTCTTTGTCCTTTTGATAAACAATGTTTTGTCTATGGTACCTCTCCTGAAACCATTTTCCATTAGAAAAGAAGAAAGTGTCTCATACAATCTTCTAAGAGCTGATGTGTAACCATAAAGAAGCTTTGATTTACCAAATAGACTTTGTTTGGATGAGCAGGATTCAACAAAGCCTGGAGGTTGATGAGCATACACCTCTTCTTCATAGTGTCATAAGAGAAATTGCACTTTAACATCCATTAGGTAAGACATAAATCCCATGTATGATGGCAAAGGCTAAAAATAACCTAATTGCCTCAATTCTGGCAACATGTGCAAAAACCTCATCATAATCTATATCTTCCTCCTGTCTAAACCCTTGTGCTACAAGCCGTGCTTTGTTTTTCACAACAATACTTCTCTTATCCCTCTTATTCCTGAAGACCCACTTTGTGCCAATTACCTTTTTCCCATATGGAAAATCAACAAGTACCTAAACCTTCTGTAGTTTGAACTGAAGCAATTCTTCTTGCATTGCTTCAATCAGCTTTCATCTTGTAAGGCTTGTGATATAAGTCTTTGGCTCTTCCAAGGAGGAGAAAACATGCAAACAAACAGTTTTGATGATCCTTGTGTTTTGTTCTGTTCTGTCGGTTAATAGTAACTTACCAAGGCTTGTTGTGCTGAAAGAAGCCCTATTGAAATTAATCCTCTTATTTGAACTGTTTGATGTAGGATCTCCTAGAATTTGTCCTTTTGGATGATCCTTATGAATTCTGAGTGTGGGAATAGGACTAACAGCAATGGTGTTATCCATGTTGTTAAAATTAGCATCTGCACCCAATCTGCATCATCACATAAGCCCATTTAATATTCCATCATTTGAAGAGTATCAAGAAATATCTCTAGGCAGGCATATTTGAGATCAATGGGGTAAATCAGCAGTAGGGAGAGTAGAAGCATCAAAGGAAATTTGGCCTCAAAGATGACAAATGATTGAATTTCATCAGCATTTTTCACCTGTGGAAGTACTAAGCAGCACAAACATTAGGTGTGTTAGACACTACAGTAACTAACAAATGAATCTATCAGTACTAACAATAACTTTAATTCCTATCAGTACTAAGTTGGTTAGTACTGGTAGCTTGAGCTGCCTTCTTTTGAGATGCAATTCTCCTATTTTCTTCTTCAAAGGCTTGTCTTGAAACATCCTTCATAGCTTTAGCAACCAATTAATGAGTAACCAACATCTCAAGTTCATTTTCCAAATCTTTTTCATTATCTTGCATCTGATGTTGTTCTTCCTTATCTGCAACATCCACTGAATCTTAGACATCTTTATTTGAAGAAGCATTTTCAGAAGGTTTTTCTTGTGCAATCTGAACAACATCCTTTACTGGAATCCTTGTCCTATGAGGTTGTAGTGGAAGCAGTATGTATTCCTGAGTAGGTCCTTTATATTTTCCTGATGAACCTGCAACATAAGAATCTTGTGTACCTGCATCCACATTAACCTGATTTTCTACACTAACAGGAATATAATTCATTGTATTGGTAAGAAAATCAAGATCGAACATCCAATTAGGACCAGTTCCTGCCACATTAGGTTGATCTTTAAGAAAATTTATGTGCAGATTCTCTTCTACGCTTTTGGTCCTTTTGTTGTATACTCTAAAGGCTTTACTAAAGGTAGAGTATCCAAGCAAATAACCTTCATCAGATTTCCCATCAAATTTGCCCAAGGAATCTACAGTGGTTCAAAATATCAAGGGGCACACCAAAAGGTCTTCATGAAACTAATACTAGGTGAATACCTATTAATAGTTCATAAGGTGTCTTATTTTGAGGTTTGGTCACTAATACCCTATTCAGTACATAGCAAGCAGTATTAACTGCCTCTGCCCAAAATGGGATAGGTAAAAGTGAGTCCGCTAACATAGTTCTAGCTGCCTCAATTGATAAGATCGTTTATAGCTCAAGATTGATTAGATCTTATATATCTAGGATGAACAATAACAATGATTGATAACACGCAGCGGAATAATAAAGAACACAATCAAAGTTATCACAAGGTTTTCTTTATTGAACGTTTCCCTATTACCCCAACTATAATTTGGGGCTACACCAACTATGGTGTACTATTCGACTCTCATCAGTCGACTTGCTATCTAACTATCTAGACTCTCATTGGGAGAGCTCTAGTTTTCTATGGATGGATATCTAAAACCTATGTCTATGATCTCTTTATATAGGGAGAGATCATGACTTACAAAGGAAGTAAATCAATAGATAAGGAAACTATTTAAATTACATTAAACCACATTAATATGTTTCCTAATTATCCTGTAGAATATTTGACCAAATCTTCATATTTCCACCAGCTTGTAGAGTTTTATAATGACAGACTTTGATCCTTTTGTTTCATTCTTTTATTCATTTTGTCTCATCAAATCAAGAATCCCAACAATCTTCCCCTATTTGATGATGACAAAACAAACAAAGTCGTGTACGAACTTCCCCTTAAATAGAGAAGTTGAGATGTAATCATCTCCCTGAATGAAACAAACTTCCAAGCTTCCTTTGTATCATGTCACCACATATAATAAGCTGCAAATCAATAAACCTGTAATCTTCTTCCCCTTTTTGTCTTCATCCAATAGGGGTCTTCTGAAGATATGCAACTTGTAAACACTTCCCCTCAAGTGGTGCATGTAGATGGTTAAACATTTAAACAATAAGCTTCCCCTGAAACCCATATGTTTACCATCTCTTGAATCCCGAACTATGTAGGCTCTATGTAGTGATCACTGATGAAGAAAACTGAGTATAACGAATTTGAAGGAAGAAAGTGTGAATCTCCCAAACTTGTGTCTTATGTCTTGCACTATCTACGTGACGTCGAACTTATAAATAAATCTGTGAAATATAAGTAGACCGCAACCTCTTGACAAAATCCTCATCTTCTATGAGACACATACTAAGTGATAGCAAATGTGAGCATTGAGCACCATAAGAAAAATCACACACCTTTGCTAGATTTTGACAAGTCTTCGTCAACACCATTTAAGCACGAACAAGTTATCTTACAGTTAATGACCTCTACAAACACGACTTTAAGATATGATAAGAACACGCATCTGTGAAACCCAACTAAAACATCAAATAAGCAATAATCAACTGTCTTCGTAATCACATCTTCAAATAATCTCCAAAACGAGCCATAAATCAATAAGAATAAACTTAAAGAAATTCAGTTCTATCCGAGATCCAAAACCGTGAGTCACCCGATATCTGATAAAGCTAGTGGTACAAACTAGTTATGTCAGATAGTACTAACGGTAACATAACTTATATCTCGAACGCCACTAGCAGTACAAATACTTTCTCATTATTAATCATAGCGAGCATGTACTAAAACCATCCCAACATACTAACCTTTATTGCACGAGATCATTTGTAATTATCTTGGAACAGCCCTTGTTCGAAACATTAGATATAAACTAACTTAAACCCATCAACATCACACGTCAAACAGCATGAACATCCCATAGCTGTTACCTTTCTCACGGTCAATTAAAATCTCTTTTGCTCGAACACTTTTTATGGCAGCAGAAACATTCCATTGGCAGCACTATTATCCATGAAGCCTAATAGCAGCAGTACTTGTGCGACCCCCGAGCCCAACATTATTAATAAACATGGGTAGTACCAACTCTTTCCTTCTCCAAAGCTTTTGTGACACATTATAAACACAATGTCACGAATGCCGTCAATGCTTAAACTTTTGTAGGAAGCGTATATACTTTCTTTTCTCATGTTTTTCATATGAAAACCCTAATATATCACGCATACTCTGACATTAAAATTTTTGAGCCCAATAGTTGTATTAACAAAAAAGCCCCAGCACGTTCTAACACAACAATACTGTGTTCAAATTCGATGCGTTCTCATTAATTAAAAAGAACATACCTGCTGTCCATGTCATGCATGTCAGCTAACTGTACCATAATCCATCACGTAAATCATGCAATCTAGATAATAATAAATAATGAAAGCATCAAATTCAATACGAGTTACACCAATACGCCCTAGACCTTTGAAACTAAGACACTACAAGAAAGAAAATAGATCAACAAGCATATAGTCGTCAACATCAGTACTTTTCCAAGATTCAAAACCATACGACAACAACCAGATCCAAGGAAAAAATCCATAACACCCTGGATACAAACGAATCTTGGTGCACAACAGAATTAGGCGTTTACCGAATTAAGGTTTTAACGAAACCCTAGTTTCACCGAATTTTACAAATTATTGAAAAATAAAACACAATACCTTCTTATCTTTTACAAATCGATCATAAACCTGTTGGATCCTAGATATCCAAGAGCAACCTGCCTCTGATACCAATTGTTGGAATCGATTTTCCTTAATAGAACCTAACACTTCAGCTTGCAAAGCGTTTGCTCCTTTAGATAATTCTAAAGCAACAATATTGAAACACTGAATGAACACTATTGATTATGCGGAATCTAATCAATAATGCTAAGAAGAACAATAATAAATACTACAAAAGAACTTTTATATTAAACTTTGAATTCCCTAGGTTACAGATTACAAACTATGATTACTATTCGATCTCTATGATCTTGTGTAGAACTATATCTACTAACTATGCCTAGGGTTCCTTTTATAGACTAAGGAAAACCCTAACGGGCTTTACAAAGTGCGGTATAAAGATAATGCATATCCTTTCCTAAGATATCTCATGCATATCTTTAACTTTAACTAATTTCTGCGTAAGCAGACTTAACTATTACACAAGCAGTATTAACTATTTAACACTACCATTTACTAACTATGATAACCATCTACCATGTAACCTAACTATTATACTAGCAGAACTAACTATAATACCAACAGAATTAAGTCTGTTATACAAAATTCCTAACATAACAGATACAATATCACATAAAAAGGCATATACGTTGCGCTAAACTCATGATACCGAGGCTAAATGTAATGGGAGCATGCAAAATGCTAAATAAACTTGCCTTGACGGGTGCCAACATGGCGCTTCACCGTATCACTCGACATGGTATACGTCCGTTGATCATTTAAGAGCTACTTACACGGACGAGGATGATTAGTTCCAATAGATCTATTTACAACACTCGCGCTCACTTACAAATCCAATTAATCATAAGTAACTAACGGTTCATGATAACTCGGGCATACAAGTTTCAACATTTACTTAGGCAACATGTAAACAAGATTGGGAAAACTTAAAGCATTTGTGTCTAATGTTTAAAAGCAAGCAATGTTTCTCACCCCAAAAAGTAAAGCAAAGTAGTAAAAACATGGGGCTATGAACTCATCTTAGCAAGATGAGCGAATGGTAAATCACGTAAATGAAAGATGATATAGAAATCTAGCCGCGACCTAGATAAATAACGCGTCTTAGGAAAACGGAAAGTATACTAAATATAGCACAAACGCTTAATATAGAAAGACATCTATGTGTGTTTGTGTTTTGGTTTTATTTATCAAAAACGACTTAGTGAAATTATAACGTTCTTTGTTGAATCCCGACATTTTTCCGAAAGTTACCATTTAAAGAAAGTTTCCTTTTTTGGAAAGATTTTAGTTTCAAGACGTTAATACCGTCCCCTATATTTGCTAGGTTTCCACATTTTCAAAACGCACTATCTAGTCTTAATCGCTTAACTTCTATGTCCGTTTCGCTAAAACATAATAAAAGTTGCTATTTTTAGAATCCTACCTCATTTATCAATCCTGACATCATTTACATATTTTTATGACATTTCAAATGTTTCTAATCAATAACCTTATGGTTTTATATGTTTCGCCAACATTTAGAAAGTCCAAAAATGTCCAAAAGTGTCCAAAAACCTCATTTTATTTTCCAAACAGCGCTATGTAAACATGGTTTTGTTGAAAAATTTCAAGTTTCATTTGGCTATAACTTGGCCGTTTTAAGTCCAATTTTAGTGTACAATATATGAAAAACTATCTATTCGAAACGAGCTCTCCAAAAACTACTTTTACGCCTATTGAAAACATTCCTAAGTCGCCTAAAACCTAAAAACAATTTCGGATCAGCAACTATGTATTTCACAAACGCTTCCAAAAATCATACCAAACTTCACAATAGTGCATAGTCTAGCCTAATCTCCGTTCATAACTAATCTACAAAAAAGCCACACCTAAAACTAACATAATTTCTTCATTTTTATTGTTGCAACTCACTTTTCAACTCACCTCACCAAGATCGCAAAGTCATAAACATATTACTTTCATTTTTATAAAAGATGACAAAATATTAATTTATTTCTTTTTATAAAAAGTCCCACAAACACATGGATTCTTAAGTATGAACAAGATTCATAAGAATGCAAGAAAATGTCAAAGAAAGATAAAAAATGCTTACAAGAATAAGGAACAAGAAGCAATAACACAAGATTTATACCCAAAATCACTAGATCTTAAAAAACCACAAATAAAACTAGAAACTCTAACTTATAGATCTTGAGAAAACCCTTGAAAACAAATGATCAAACCCTTGGAACACCCTTAGATATGATTAGAAATGATCTTGGAATGAGTGAATCTTGATAGAAATCAAAACTATGGAAAGTATATGTATGTATGTGTGTACCGTGAGCAAGGAGGAGAGGGAAAAAGATGTTGGGAATTAAACTTATCATACTTAGTACTGCTCAGAAGTTACAACTGCCAGTATTAATCAGTTAGTACTGCTAGAGTAAGTTAGTACTGCCAGTACTAACTTAAGACTGTTGAAGGACTTAAGACTGCTAGTTATAGAATTACTACTGCTGGTTCAAGATTAATGTTGCTGCTGAAATTAATGCTGATTAGTCAAATAGAAGACTGAAGTTAATGCTGATTAGTCAAATAGAAGACTGAAGTTAATGCTGATTAGTCAAATAGAAGACTGAAGTTAATGCTGATTAGTCAAATAGAAGACTGAAGTTAATGCTAATTGACTGAAATTAATGATGATTAGTCAAACAGAAGACTGAAGTTAATTATGATTGAAGAGATTAATGCTGATTGAGAATTTGACTAAATATTTTGGAAAGTATTAAATACTTAGTCATTGTATTTAATACATTTGACTAAACACATAGGAAAATATTGTAAGCCTATTAGGACTGTAGGTCCTTATCAACAGGATCTCAATGAGCCTAGAACGACTTATAGTCCTTTGAATAAATCCAAAGATACTATGAGA
>BQNB010109006.1:0-18742 GCA_026074375.1 Tanacetum coccineum | reverse complement strand
AAAAAGCTATCTGATAGGATTTCATTAATGTGACGACATTTATGGAATTATCATAGTTTATCATACCACCATACGCAAAGACTAGAATAGACAATATAGTATACTTGTGTAACGTATGGTGGTATATATACCCTTTCATGGCTTCCATCGAGGGGTTGAGACTCTTGTATCTTTTACACCCTCGAATCAAAGATTCTTTAGTTCTAACATTTGATATCACAAGCCTTGGTTAAATATTGGGTCGGTTTGATTGTCCGTGTCTCGAATCTGTCACTATTTTAAAATCAATCACGTTTGTCATTTTTATGGGTCTGTTTGGGTTTCTTGGATTGTGGCTTACTTGTTGGTTATTTTAGGCAACGACATGATTTTTTTTGCAACAAAAATTCAAACTTTCTAGTGTTATATCATTTTTATTGAATATCAAAAGGAGGTTTGTAGCTTATTGGGCTGTTTACTGCTTATTTCAAGTTTAATAAGAAGCTTTTTAGGTCTCGGCTTATTAAGGTTGTATGGCTTATTTTTGGAAAAAAGGTTATTTTATATGTATCAAAAGCCTATAGCTTATCTCTGGTTTATTTTTGTGGCTTCCTTGTGGTAAAAACAACTTATTATCAAAAATAAAAAATAAAAGAAATTTGGGTTCAATTTTTTTGAATTCAGCGGTTTGAGTTTGAAGATGGCGGTTTGAAGGTTGAACACAACGGTTTGACCATGAGTTTGACCATGGAAAGCAACGATTTATACAGGTTTGAGTAGTGGTTTGATCCTTAAGTGCTAGCGTTTTGATACTAGAAGATTAGCGATTTGATCATCATGTTTGGCGGTTTGAACACAGGTATTCTAGCGGTTTGACCTTAAGCACTTCAGCAAGTTAACGGGCCAAGTCAACTTGGTACTTACCTAGTTGACAGAGTCAACTCACCTAAGCCAACTCAGTGAGTCAAACTGGTTACTACCGAGTCATAATCAAACCAAAAGAAATGAATGAAAAAAGAAGAACAAATTCTACTTTAACATTAACCAACATCAACAACCATCAACACAACCCTTCATATTCATTACAACATCAAATCCAAGACTAATCCTAACCCATCGTCACATTCAACAACATCCCCATCTCATACAAACTCCTTCAAGATTCGAATGGAAAACATAAACAAGATATTAGTTTCTTTCTTTTCATGTTGTAAAATTTGTTACCAAGACCTTTAAAAGATGAAACACATGATAAAGAAGCTCATCATAGATCTGTGAGAAGAAAGCCCTCTCTTATATATCTAAAATGAAAGATAGAATTATAACAAATCTGTTATACTTCACCTTTGTTTTGATGAAACATAAAAAAGAAAAACATAATTTCATCTACCCGAGACCCACGAAAGGATCTTGTTGTCATCACTCTTCTGGTTAGGTGCTCGTTTAAAATCATCTTATGATTGGGATTGTGAGGGTGATACAATTTTGATTGTGATAAGAAAGGGTCGAATACTTTGAAGGCTGGGGAGAGAAATGGGGTAGAGACTTCTATGAATGTGATTAGGTTATCTGTTATGAGGATAATGCAGCAACACATTTATATCCTAGTGTTGGGTTGTATATTGGGATGTCTATCATCCAAATATGTGATGTAATGGGTTGGGAGTCTGTAAATTTTCAAGAGTTGGCATAATTTGTGTACCCATTTTAATCTTAACCATAAAATAGGCTAGTGATAAGGTTTTCTAGTTTTATACTAAATGAATTTTGGCAACAATGCTTACTAATAATGTGATTCGTAAGTTACTTCTATGGTTTTTGGTTATTTTCGAGGTTTATAAGTGACAAAGTGACTAGACTAATTTTTTTAAGTGACGAGACCATGATCAATCTTTATAAAGAATCATGGAACTTAAATTATAATCGCTAGATTGGGAATTAATTTTTCTAAGTGACTATGGAGTTGATTAGGTATCACTTATTTGAGATTGAAGTTGGATTTCACGAAGGCATATACTTATTTTATCTTAAAGTCGAGGTTGGTTGGATGCATGACTTTCAATGATAACTTGATCATCCTTAAGATTCAGGATGAAGACTTGGGTTATCTAGTTACTAGTAGTCGGGGTGGTTGGTTGAAGACCTGGATAACTATCACTTAAAGGAGTTACATTATAGTACTCAGTGTCACACGTAGAAGATGATTTGGATAATTGCAAGAGGTGATGAAAGTCTCATACTTTGGTGGGGTATTAAGTACTTAGAGATTTGGATGCAGCACAAATTCTCTACATCGTTCTTCCAACATTAGTGCAAGTTTAAGTCACAATAACAAGGAATTCTACTCCACCAAGGGGGAAGGAGTGGATACACCAGAACGCACAACAAGTACACGTGATAGAGCCCATACCTTCTTCTTATTTTAGGTCATTCCGGGAAGACAAATGTCATATCCGCAGAGAAATCAGTGTTTTTAACTTGTTACTTCTGGGTGCATCACTTTAGCTACATCGGGGAAGAGATATCTTGATAATTTTGAGTATTCATTATTTGAACTTCTAGGGGAAAGAAATATGTGAAGAATTATTCAAGCGTGAGAAGATACGTTGTTGATCCAATTAATGTTTCCCCGAACAGTTAATCACTAAGCTTATTATCAAAGTAGCAGTAATATTTAATATGGTATCCTACTAATTCTGATGTGCACTTAATTATTCTAAGCTTGAAAGAAAGCTTTGAAACTGCTCTAGAGAGGATTGTTGGTTTGAAGGGAAGCTATGAAAGCTTCTACATAGAGAATATGTGATGTATTAGGGGGAAGCTAATTCAAAAGCTTCTCCTTAGCCAGAAGTGTATGGGTTACCTATTTCATGCCTATTACAGTATTTCCCCTACAAGTTACTACAAAGATAATTCATGTTGAAGTGCAGACTTAAAGTCGAAGGCCACAGAAGACATCATTAGCATTGGAAGCTTCATGTAAGTTTTTTTGTTCTTAGTCAATATGTATTTGTTAGGAAAATATTATAAGTAATTTCGTATATCGTCCCATGGGGGAAGATTGTTAGGATTTCATTTATGTGACGACATTTACGGAATTACTATAGTTTATCATACCACCATACGCAGGGACTAGAATAGAAAATATAGTATACTTATGTAACGTATGGTGGTATATATACCTATTCATGGCTTCCATGTAGGGATTGAGACTCTTGTATCTTTTACACTTTCATATTTATTTCACACATTTGTTTCTCTTACTAGTTTCTCTCTCTATAATATGACTATCACTTGCTTTGAGTCTCCCCGACCCCATCAATGATTCTTTAGTTCTAACACTATCACATCTCAATTTCTAGAACATTAATAAACTTTCTAAAGAAAAAAAAGTTCTTGGCCTTCCTTCACTTGTTTATTCAAAGGATAAACCATTCTTAGCATGTGAAAAGGAAAGAACAAAAGAGCTTCATTCAAAACTAAATAAAATTTCTCAATCAGGAAATGCTTGCATCTTCTTCACATGGATCTATTTGGACCAATAAGTCATATGTCCATAAAGCATGAGAAATATACACTAGTCATGGTTGATGAGTACTCAAGGTACACATGGGTTCAATTTCTTAAGAAGAAGAGTCAGGCAGCTGAAATGATCATGTCTTTTATCAGGATGGTTGAAAACCAAAATGATGTAAAAGTCAAATAAACCAAAACTGATAACAAGACTGAGTTTAAAGACTATAAGCTTGAGAGTTTTTATGCTGAGAAAGGAATTTCTCAGAACTTCTCTTCTCCTTATACACCTAAACAAAATGGTGTAGTTGAAAGGAAGAATAAAACTCTCATTGGGGCTGCTAGAACAATGTTGAATGGCTTAGTACTCTCTAAGCATTTCTAGACTAAAGCAGTCAGAATTGCCTGCTACACTCAGAATAGATCAATCATAGTCAAGATACATGATAAGACTCCCTATTAAATATTCAAAGAAGGATCCCTGATATTAGCTACTTTCATGTATTTGGATGTCCTGTGTTTATTTATAATCACAAGGATCATCTAGGAAAATTTAATGCAAAGGCAAATGATGGATATTTCCTAAGATACTCATTTGTCCATAAGGCTTTCACAGTCTTCAACATAAGAAGACAACAAATAAAAGAGACTTATCAGGTTACCTTTGATGAGAGTATGGAAGCCATCAGGTTCACAAATACCTCAGTAGATAAAATTAGAATTGATGATTCATCTAGATATCCTCCTGGTGAATTTATTCAGGAAGATGGTCCATCTAGACAATATCAATCAAATTATGATATTTCATTCTACATCATTCCTCATGGTTGTTTACTTAATTGACTCACATAAGACAATCATGTCCCTGACGTAATTACTCTAAATGAGAAAAATATTCCTCACAATGATGATGTTGAAGGTCCTCCAGACCTAGTAAACACTAAAGGAACACATGAGCTAAATGTTCAGGATGAACTAATCAATTGTTAACCCACTAAAGAAACTTCAGGGAACAATACTTAAACCTCAGTACCCCATACTAAACAATCAGTCCCTGAAGTGTCTCAGTTTCAAATCACCCATCATACATCAAAATTTTCATATCCTGTTGCTCATTGTGGAAAACTAGAAGGGGGTTGAATAGTTTACCGCTTTTTAATTTAAGGTTTTAAAGTGTTTATAAAAATTCTAGATTCGTGTAAAACTCCGTATTTAAGGTCACTACTTATTCTGAATTAATAATTATTCCTTAAATTTTAAATAATTCATTTTATTATTTTAGTCGATTTTTATTGAAATCGTCAGTTTTAAAACCCTCGCGAATCTTACAATTTTAATTATCCGTTTTTATCAATCGGGAAACCAACGACTCCATTTAGGGCTTTGAGTGCCTAATTATTTTTATTTTTATAATATTTATCTTTCTTGTATTTTAAATTGCACCGAGACGAAAATCACGGATTAAGAAAAAGTAACGAACTAGGGTAGGTAATTGGGCCCGAGATTAATAAGTATCATTAGTTAGGCAAAATTTAGTCCATGAAACCCCCTTCCCCCTCTCCTAGGCCGGCGGCCCAAAGACACAAGACACACCCTTGTTTTATTTTTCTACCCATTAACACTTAAGGCCTCCTAATTATCTAATATTTGCTTAATTACACATATTTTATATCAAATAAAACGAGCTTAAATGACCAAGAACAGACAAAAACTGCCAAATATATGTTTGTTTTGCAGGAAACGAATATTCATAAAAAGACGAAAAACAAAGCCAAAAACGACAAAACTGGGCACGGAATGGAAAAGTGTGATAAGACGAAGCCAAATCAAAGCCAAATAGTCAATCAAGCCAAAAATTCAACAGAAAAGTCGAACAGTCGGAGTCAAAGTCAACTCCGAGAAGCTGAAGCAGAAAATACAACTTGAGGGACCACAATTGCCAAATCCCTAAGTTATATTTCAAAGTAATAAAAGACAAGGGCTGTTTTTGCTATTATGTGAAAATACAACTTTAGGGGGCATTTCTGCCAAACCCCTAAAGTAGTATTACAAAAAGGACTGATTTTGAAATTAGAGTTATAAGGTTGAGGGGGCATTTCTGCCAAACCCTCAACCTTGTATCACCATCAAGGACGAAATGTGCAATAAACATTATAAGGATGAGGGACTATTCTTGCCATCCACCCAAACCTTACCCCTCTCCCCCAAAATTAAACACAGATAAACCCTAACCCTAACCTTTTTTCCCGCCAATGCTCAAACCCCAATTTTTCTGTCACGGGTATCCTTCCTCTTCCCAAAACACTCAATCCCCACCTTTTACCCTGCAACTCCCTCATTACCCAATGGGTAATAACCTCTCCCCCTCTCCACTAAAACCCTAAACCTATCCCCACCTTTCCACCTTGGCAATCCTCTATTTTTCAAGACTAATCCGACGTTTGATATCAAATTGAAGAAGCACAAGGCATTTCAAGGGCTAGGATTGAGTATGGATTGCACTCACACAAGAAACACAATGGCATTTCAGTCTCTACAAAGAAACACAGAAGAGAGAAGAAAGCACATGTTGAAGAACCCTAGAAGAGCTCATAAGGACTATAAAATACCCAAGCCATAACACGAGAAAGATGATCAGTTTTTAATTTTAATTTTCAGTATTATTATTGTACGAATTTTAAGCTACTAAGTCATTTTCAGCATTCTTGTTATTTCAAAGCATTGTACTCTTTCAAGCTATTAATACAAGTTAAGTTTCAAGTTTTAAGTTTTTGAGTTATATTTTCCATTTACTAATTATATAAATCATAAAAAAATCAAAAATATAAGTCTGTCAATACATTTGGAGCATGACAAATAAAGGAAGGTCATGGTTTTAGAGCTCCATGGGGAGCAATAGGTATGATATTGGTACTTGAATTCAGCCAGAATAGCTTAAGGAACTTGTAAGTTCCTTATTTTCAATTTTTCTTAAAAGTCAACTGTAGCATTGCTTATTCTAGCTTATTCCTGCTTATTGTCCTTGTTTGCTGCTTATCTACATTGTTTCTATCCTTTATAAGTTTCCTGCATTACTTGTTCTATTTAATTTCTTTCATTCTGTCTTTTTGAGTTCATGTCTGCAAGTTCTGATTTAATTGCTTAATCTGCTTATTTTAATGTTTAAATAAGCTCATTAGATTCCCATGAATGTAATTAACATCTGGTATTAAGGGCTTGTTCATTAAAACCAGCTTAATCATCTTAAAAATCCATTTTCAAAACCTGAAAGGGGTGTTTGGGTTAAGCCCAAAATGGGTCAAATGGGTGAAGTAAATGGGTTGGGGTACTTGAGACAGATTTGATTAGTTAAAACAAGGGTTAATTAGGTGTGTTTAATCATTTTTATGCTTTAAAACCAAGCTTAATCTAGCTAAGATTTGAATCTGTGGCAAATTACTTATTTAGAACACCTTATTTTTTATCATTAGCTTAAAGTAGATATTAGGTTTCATTTACATGTTCAATTCAAAGATGTTTATGCATTGAGTAAGTGGCAGAGTAGTGTGCAATTTTCATTCAAAATTAGTCAAGTCTGTCAAAATTTAATCAGTTTCAAAAATGAACATGTCCTCTTTTCAAACTCATTTTTAGATAGGCTAAGGTTTAAGTTAGAATCTAAGTTTTGGTTTATAAGTAGTTTGTAGGGTCAAGTTTAGTTGTTTTTGCTTATTTTCCATTTTCACCATAAGTTGAGTGCTTATTTGAGGGCTGCAAGTTGGATATTTTTCATTTCAAGTCTGTGATAAAAATGTAAAAAAAATAAATGAATTTTAGCAGTTTTTAAACAACTTTAAAATAGTCTAAACGAATTTCAAAATACTTTTCAAAGGGTGGTTTGAGTAGCTTATTGTTTAAGCTTTAGCTAGAAAGAAGCCATTTGGGCTCATTTGTTTGTTTACCAGCTTAAAATTAAGCTTGAAAAAGCCATTTGGGCTGTTTGGCTATTTAAGCTCCCCTGGTGCTGAGCCCATTAATAAGCCATATTCTGGCTTATTTGCTGCTTATTAATTGATTCTTTTTGTTCTTAGAGGTTTTCATGTGTGCTTAATTGTATGTGTGTGCTTACTTCACAAGTTTCTTAGCTTAATTTGTGTAAAGCAAAAGGGAAAAGTCTTTGGCCCCTGGGTAATTGCATGGGCCGCTTTTAGCTTCTTTAATAAGCCTTTTCATTGCTTGTTCCTTTTTCAAAATAGTTAGAGAATGCTTTTTCTTATTGTCCCACTTCTCTATGCCTCTTTTCCTTGTTCTAATTTATAGGTTCTTATTAGTTTGTCTGAGGGCTTAATTTTAAGCCCCAAAGTGACCCCTTTGTTTGTTTTGCATTTTTTTATGTCAGATTAGCTTTTTAGCTTTTTAAGCTTATTTTGAATCCAATTTTGCTTATTCTAACTTGCATTAGCTAGTTATCTTTAGTAGTGTTAAGGTTTTCAGCTAGGTTACCTTTTATAGCTTTTCAAATCAAAAAAAAAAGAAAAAAAAGATAAGCCTTAAGCTTATTTAAGCCATTCTGTCACTTTTAAGCTCATTTTCTCAAAAAGTGGGCATGACACGATTTGTGTCATAGTCGGTAGACTGACTAAGTCGGCTCATTTCCTGGCTATAAGAGAAGATTATAGTACTGAGAAATTGGCAAAGATCTACATTGATGAAATGGTCGCGAAACATGGAGTTCCTGTGTCGATTATTTCAGATAGAGGTGGACGATTTAAGTCGCGTTGCTGGCAGACTGTGCAAAAAAGCTTTAGGGATAAGGTTGGGTATAAGTACGGCTTATCATCCCCAAACGGATGGACAAAGTAAGCATACGATTCAGACCTTAGAAGATATGTTGAGGGCATGTGTAATTGATTTTGGTGGTAGCTGGGATGTTCACCTACCATTGGCTGAGTTTTCTTACAATAATAGTTATCATTCGAGTATAAAATGTGCTCCGTTTGAAGTCTTGTATGGAAGGAAGTGTAGGTCGCCTGTTTATGGGCTGAGATTGGAAAAAGTAGTTTGATTGGACCTGTATTAATTCAAGAAACGACTGATAAAGTCGTGATGATAAAGGAAAAGCTCAAAGCAGCAAGAGATCGTCAAAAGAGCTATGCTGACAATAGACGCAAACCATTGGAATTCGAAGTAGGAGATCGAGTGATGTTGAAAGTATCACCTTGGAAAGGTGTAATACGTTTTGGGAAAAAGGGAAAGTTAGCACCAAGATACGTAGGACCATTTGAGATTCTTAAAAGGATCGGTCTAGTGGCTTATCGATTGAAATTGCCAGAGGAATTAAATGGGGTACATGATACGTTTCATGTGTCAAATTTGAAGAAATGTTTGGCAGATGCTAGTTTGCATGTGCCATTAGATGAGATAAAGGTTGACAAAACTCTTCGTTTTGTTGAGGAGCCTGTAGAGATTTTGAATCGTGAAGTTAAGAGTTTAAAGCGTAGTAAGATAGCGTTAGTAAAGGTTCGTTGGAATTCTAAGCGTGGCCCTGAGTTTACTTGGGAACGCGAGGATTATATGAAGTCTAAGTATCCTCAGTTGTTTGTTGATCGTGCTGATACATTGGCTAGTTAAATCTCGGGACGAGATTTCCTCTAAGGAGGGGATAATGTGACAACCATGACTTGAGCAGGTTAGTCAAACCGTTAGTGTTGACTTATGTGTCTGTTGCAAAGTATGGTTTATGTGATTCTATGTGTTTATATGTGTTTTTATGTGTTTACGAGGTATTGGTAACCAATCTATTGAGTGTGATCATCTCAATGAGATTAGGAATGATGGGAAAATTTGTGGAGTTCATTTCGTTCATTTTTAATGGCAAGGAAATGATTTCTGATAATTGAGCGTTTGCAAGTTAATTGTGTAAGTATATATATACGTATACGTATTTTGTGTTAGTTATCTAAGATAGGTTTAGCGTTTAAGTGTTAGATTAAGAAAATGTAAAATTTCTATTTTTAGAAAGTTAGGTTAGAAATGAAAAGTTATTATTAGAAAGATAGTAAACTGCGTTTATGCAAAAAGGTTTAGGCAAATAAGTAAATATTTTTACAAAAACTTAAGGTTTTAATTGTAAATATATAATATATATATATATTAATTCGGCCGAATATAGGGATAAAAGAAAAAAAATATTTAAATACTAATCCTAATCTAATAGCTATTTAGAGTTAGTTTAGGACTCTCCTAGATGCCTATATATACAAAACTAAAATCCCTAGTTCTCCCCATTCACCTTGTCGACCGGCCATAAGAAGGAGAAAGCAAGAGACGGAATTTTTTTAGGGTTTCGCTTTAAGGTACGATTCGATCTTTTAATTATAGTTTATTTATAATTCTAGTAACTTAGTTATGATGGATTAGGGTTTAAATTAAGTTTTATAAATTAGGATTAGTAATATCCAGAAAGTTTATGATATAATAATGTTAGTTTAATCATTAGATTAATTAAATTAGCGATATGATCATGCGTTAGGGCTTAGATCACTCGAATTAGATGTTTAATTCACTGCAGAAAGTTAGGCAGTTTTGTAACGAGCATAACTCGATCATAAAAGATCAAATAAATAATTTACAATATACTGGAGATAATCTTAGAGAGTCTACTTTCTATAAAAGTTGGCTTCATAAGTTTTTATGGTCGGGAAGTGGGTCAAATGGTCATTACAAAATCAGTGTGTAAAACAGTGACGAATTTCAGTTTTGGTTTTTATTTTTCTAAAAATACTTAGACACTGAGTTAGAGGCTCTAAGTCACGTGGAAGTTATTTCATATATCGTGTGTGATCTCAGAATTTTGACTAAGGTCATAGTGAGGTCTAAGTTGGGTAATTAATGCCATACTTTTAGAAGGTCAGATTCTGGACGAATTTTAAACACTTTGGATTAATGAATTTCTAAGGGGTATTTATAAAAGGGTAGTGACTTTGGGAGAGCTATGAGAGGTTCATAGGACATATATGTAGCATGATGAATTTTGGTTTGAATTATGGGAGTGTTTAAGTAGTGCGTTTAGGGCGCGCAAGTGAGAGTAAAATTCTGCTTAAAACCAGAAAGTTTAAGGAGTAGCATTTAGGTATAAATAAAGTATGTAAGAATGGGTAAAGGTTTTTAAATGACTATAGGACTATGATAGATAGCCTAGGTATCCATCATAGTTAATGTTACATCATTTTGGGTTGAATGCCTAATTGATGGTAACTAATTGTTAGCCTCAATTTATTGAGTCGAACAAAGAAGCTCGGTCACTCTACGATGGAGCTTCGGTCTCTAATTAGTTAACGTTGTAATAGGATATTATCGAGAATCGGGCTCGATAGTTTATCTAATATTGTATATATTTTGGGTTTAATCCCAAGCAAAACCCGAGCCCGGGTCCTAGTTAAATATCCCGCACGTCACTTTTAAGTGTCGGAGTATATAAGGAACTTTTCCACTTTGGAAAAGTAAGTTGTTCATTTCTAAAATATATCTTTTCACTTTCTCTCTCAATTCTCTCTCCTCTTTCTCTCTCTAAAAGTTCAACTCACTCTCTTTCTCATTTCTAGTTCTTGATCCGTGATTGATTCGTGTTATGAAGTGTTAAACGGGATCCTACAATTGGCATCAGAGCAAAGGGTGGATTCGTGATTGATTCGTGTGGCTAAACAAGATCAAATTCGTGGCTTATTTTGTGAAAAAATACCCACGGCTCAAAAAAAAATTTGGGTCTAATGGTTTGTTAATCTTGATCTTCACTTGTTCTACACATCAAAAGGTAAGAGTGCTTCAAATTTCGTGTGTTAAACAAGCTCCTAGCTCGAATTATAAGCAAACAAAGTAAGGTGTTCTTCGTGGAGAGTTGCCTAATTTTGGACGATTCTCAAAGAAATACGAGTTAAGGTGTGTTTAAACTTGATATACACACTTAGTATTGCATGTTAGAGCTTTGATTCGTGGATAGAAAAGCTTATTTGAGTGATTTTGTCAAATTCGACCTTGTGTTCATCGTGGAGAGTTGCTTATTTAATTATTTGTTCTTCACGGCGGTTTGACTAGCTAGGGGACAAGATCCACGATTTAAGGAAATAGTCAACGGCGGTTTGTTGACCAAAACAGCGAGTTGCTAAAACAGCGAGTTGCTAAAACAGCGAGTTGCTAAACGGCGAGTTGCTAAACGGCGAGTTGCTAAACGGCGAGTTGCTAAACGGCGAGTTGCTAAACGGCGAGTTACTAATTGGCAGCGGTTTGCTAAGAATTTTTTTGTGTGAAGAAAAGGGTTTCAGTAAAACAGCCATAACTTTTCGAGGCCCAAAACACTCGTTTACTATGATTTATTGACATTTTTCAGTTTTTTGGAATTTGTGTTAGACTTGTTTTTGTTCTAGCTCACGGCCCATCTGTATTTTTAGGCCCGTTTCAGTTTGGTGAGCCTATTTAAACAATCTGCTGCAACCCTAGCCAGAAAATTATTTGTTTGTATACAATTAAATCATTAGCCGCTGATTCCGAATCAAATCATTCACGGTTTTCTATTGATTTTGTAAAATCCCGTTAATTCATTTATCGGTTTTAATCATAGACGTGTAAAATCCCGTGAACGTGAATTGCATACAACCACAACTTCAATCACATCATATCCACTTAAGATCCAACAAAATCTTTCACACTTCATATTTCATAACTATTCATTCATCATGTCTACTCCAGTTAACACATCCTCAACAGATAGCCAAATGCACAACAATATCATGGCGGCTGGTTCAAAAGATCGTCCACCGATGCTTGGACCAGGAAGATATTCACAGTGGCGTTCGCGTTTTCTACGATATCTTGACACTAAATCGAATGGTGAATATCTGAGGAAGTGCATCTTTGAAGGTCCATATATGCCTACAAACGTACTCATTGCAGCAGTTGAAGCAGCAGAGAACATTCTACCAGTAGCTGCACATGAAGAAGCTGAGACAATACACAACATGACAGCAGAGAACAGACTTTACTTTCAAGCTGAAAAGGAAGCTATTTTCTTGATTTTGACTGGTATTGGGGATGAAATTTACTCAACTGTTGATGCATGCAACACATCTAAGGAGATGTGGACCGCCATTGAAAGGCTACAACAAGGGGAATCGTTGAACGTACAAGATGTAAAGACCAATCTATTTTGGGAATTTGGGAAATTTACTTCTCGAGATGGAGAATCCATGGAGTCTTATTACTCCCGGTTTTATAAACTGATGAATGAGTTGACAAGGAACAACTTGCAAGTTTCACCAATGCAAGTGAATGTTCAATTTCTTCAACAACTTCAACCAGAATGGTCAAGATTTGTGACGGTTGTCAAGCAGAGACAGGAAATAGACACAGTTAAATTTTTTTTTTATTTGCATTATTAACCAAGGTGTTTCTATTGTTTAAAAAAAATGATTGATATAAGGTTATGAGAGAAAGTTCCTTGGGTAAAAATCAGTTTTGGTACAAAGGTTCTTAATCTTTTAATCAATGGGTCATGGTACGTAGTATTATTCATTGGGTGTTTCTAGCATCGTTGATGCGTTTGTTAGGTCTGAGGTCGTTGTTATTGTGATGTTGTTTATATTCGGTCTGTTTCTTTTTTGAGGTTGTGTGATTTTGAGTCATACCAATTGGTGCATATGAAGTTTGGTGTTGTTTCTTCATGGCTGGTGCTAAAGTTTGGTGTTCGGACGTATCTTCTGGATGGTGCGATTGATGGTGGCGAGCGATAGGGGATTAGTTCGCGATCGCCAAGCTGGAATTAGAGACGTTCTGTTTTTACTTTTGAAACCCCTTATTATGAGAAAGTTGATGTCAGTTCGTAGCATGGAATTTCGCATGAAATTAGTACAAGGAGCAATGCCGATTTGCGAAGGCTCGTATCGTTTGACGTCTTTGGAAAGGCAAGAGTTGTTGGAAGGATTATAGAAGCAACAAGGTGAAGGTTCATTCGACTAGTAACTCATGGTGGGAAGCGTCTATATTGTCTGATGAGAAGAAAGGTGGGCAATTTAGGATGTATATAGAGTAGTTAAGAGGAGTGAAATGGAAATTTTTGTTTTGGGTATGTCAACAAAGGAGGTTGTCGCACGAGGATGACGTAGCTAAAACGTTTTTGGGACTCGCAATGGACACGTTGAAGTTTACGCCTATGCCTTGGATTAACCAATGCACCATGCGGTTTCATGGAGTTAATGTACCGGCGTTTCGTGCATGGCTCGTATATAGGGCAAGCTAGTTAATGTATATACACAAAGACATTTAAACCCTACCGAAGGCTAGGAGAGTACGAGTCGCCCTTGATGGATGACGTTAAGACTGAAGGAAGAGAAGATGATACGTGAAGTTGCCAACAATGAGAAGAAGCAGAGCAAAGAGGAAGCTATCTAAATGTGGAAGAATCAAATGGGGTAATGAGAAGATCTTGATTTCCGGGGAATACCGACGATTTCGTAGTATATTATGATCGCGAAAGCAAGGGATTGGAAGCAGGCTTAGAAAAGAGAGAAGGTGATTGTTGGTACGTCGCGACAATTGAAGGTTCTTATGAAGGATTGTATGACTAACGTGGTAGGTTTTGCCATATAATGCTTAAGGCATTAAGTGAACAAGACGTGGATAGTGATCTATACGAATTTTGAATGTCTCCAACACACTTTTAATCGGAAGGTTTGGAACATAAAAAATGAATGGATGGATGTTATGTTGTAAGTTTTGATTGCATGAGGGCCAAGTACCATTGGGAAAGGCAATGTCAGATGTCTTACCGTAGAATCGGAAGAAGGGAGTGAAGCCAAGACTGAGTGTCGAGCTTAGTTCACAACAAATCGATCTAGGGTTTTGAGAAAAGGATGTAGTGGTATTAAGATAAGATGTCCAAAGCAAAGAACCGTCAAATGGTGTTTTGCGTGGCTTTGGACCAACAAGTGTGAAAAGTGGATAGAGAGTGGTTCATATGGGTTAGACAAGGTTTCGGAACCTCCATTTTAGAGAGATGTTAAGGACCTTGACTATTGAAAGGAGGTGAAATACGACAAGTATTCTATCCATCCGGATCGGATATGGGGATACAATGTTGTGTGGTGTTTAGGTTAAAACTAAGCGATGGCTGGAGTATGAAGAAGGTTAAGTAGTTTGCCAGTAGTAAGTGTTTAGCGTTATTTGGAAAGTGGAAGTTGGTATCAAGGGGTCTTCAGGATTGTTGCTACACCTGAGTTACCCGAGTAGAGTAGAGTGGGAAAGGATAATAAGGATATTGTTGTCAAGTTACCAAGTGTGAATATAAGATACGATACGATTTGGGTGAAGTCAATAGACTGACTAAGTCTACCCATTACTAGCTATGCTATTTAGAACAAGTATGGTGAGATTTTAAAGAAAGTAATTGGAATACTCACTATGTGAGATAAGTTTTTCCCTAAGGTGGGAATTCAATCATTTGAGTATGGATATGCTTCATTTGAAGCATGGTATGAAAAGGAATGTAGGTTACCATTTTATGGGCTATAACTGGAGAGGTTGAGTTAAATGGATCGAATTTGGTACAAGAAACAACCAACAAGATAGTGGTAATACAGGAAAGGCTCGAGGCAGCCAAATTGTTGAAGGAGTTAACTTGGTAGTAGTAGGAAACTTTTGAATTAATGCAGGTAGGTTATGGGTGGTTGAAGGTCTCACCTTGGAGAGGTGTAGTACGTTTGGAAAGAAAGACAAGTTAGAACCGAGCTTATGTAGAAAAAAAAATTAAAATAAAATATAATATTAATAATAAATAAATCATTGAGATCTTGGATGAATGGGCCTTTGATAGTTCGGTTTAGATTTTTTGTATTATAAATTGCAGTATCCTCACTTGTTTAGTTGAGCAAGGAATCATTGGGGAGTTTTAGTTGAAAGTTTGGGTACGTAAGGTTTCTTGAAGACCTTAGTATGCCCTTAGACGTGTTTGTGATTTTGATTAAAGTTATTTTATGTTTAACTCGAAGTCGAGCCGATTCTTTAAAAACGTTGGGCTTTGTAACAACTTATAACTTGGTTTCAAGACAGTTCTTGTTTGATGAGTTGCGAGACCGGGTTGTAAATGACGTTGTTTACACATTAAGGTTTTTAACGAGTTTCACTTGGATGTACGGGCGCAGGTTCAGGGTGACGGATGTTTTTTCTCGTGTGGAGTTGTTGTGTTTTAATTGGCCACCCTTGCTGAGAGGGTAAGCAAAGTCATTAGCAGTTGGATTCTGATTGTAGAAGTTGGATGTGATTATGGTTGACAAGACTCTTTGTTTTGTCAAGGAACCGTTAAGTTTGTGGACCTAGAGGTCATGAGTTAAAGCATAATATGATAGTATTAGCGAAAGTTCGTGGGGATTCGAAGCGTGGTCCTGAGTTACTTAGGAACGCAAGGATCAAATGAGGTCTAAGTGTCCTCAGTTGTTTGTCGATAGTGCTAATGCCTCGAGTAGTTAAATCTCGGGACGAGATTTTCTCAAGGTGGGGATAATGTAACAACATGACCTGAGCCTGTCGTTCAGTTCAAACCGTTAGGTTGACTATTGTGTCATTTATGTTGCAATGTATGGTTTATGTGGATTCCTAGTGTTTTTATGTGTGCTTCTATGTGTTATAACATTGGTATTGCAATCAATCTATTGAGTTGTGATCATCCATGAGATTGGATTGTTGGTTGAGTTTCATTTCGTTCACTTTGAGTGACGAAGGGAAATGATTCTTGAGATTTTAGCGTTTTTATGATTAATGTGTAAGTATTTATACAGTTACGTATTTTCGTGTTTAGGTAATTTAGATAATGTTTTGACTTTAGAAGTTAGTTAAGAAAATGTAAAATTTTTATTTTTGGAAAGTTAGGTTGGAAATGAAAAGTTATTTTTAGAAAGGTAGGAAACTGCCTTTATGCAAAAAGGTTAGCCAAATAAGTAAACATTTTTACAAAAACTTAAGGTTATATTGTAAATATCTAATTAATAAAAAAAAATAAAAAAAATATTTTTTTAGGATGAATAGTGTTCCGAAATTTAAAAGAAAAAAATAAAAAAAATAAAATAAAATAAAATACAAATCCTAATCTAATAACTAATTAGAGTTAGTTTAGGATTCTACCTAGATGCCTATATATACAAGATTAAATCCCCTAAAACCCTCCCCATTTACTATTTGACCGACCATAAGGGATGCGTAGAAAAAAGAGAAGACTGAAAATTTTAGGGTTTCACTTCGAGGTACGATCCGATCTTTTAATCCTAGTTCGTTTATTTTTCTAGTAACTTAATTATGGTGGATTTAGGTTTAAAATAGGGTTTATAAATTAGGGTATTTAATTTCCAGAAAGCTTATGATATATTAATGTTAGTTTAATCATTTGATTAATTAGATTAGCGATATGAATGCGTTTAGGGCTTAGATCTCTCGAATTAAATTGCGCATTCACTGCAGAAAGTTAGGCAGTTTGTAACGAAGCATAACTCGGTTATAAAGATCAAAAAAATAATTTAACATATTAGAGATAACCTCAGAGAGTCTACTTTCTATAAATCAGCCTCATAACGTTTTTATGGTGGGAAGTGGGTTCAAATGGTCATTACAAAAATCAGTGTGTAAAACAGTACGAATTTTCAGTTTTGGTTTTTTAATTTTTTTAAATACATAGGCACGAGTTTAGAGGCTCTAAGTCACGTGGAAGTTAGTTCATATATTGTGTGTGTTCTCAGAATTTTGGCTAAGGTCATGGTGGGGTCTAAGTTGGGTAATTAATGCCATACTTTTAGAAGGTCAGATTCTGACGAATTTTAAACACTTTGAATTAATGAATTTCTAAGGGGTATTTATTATAAGGGTTCTAGTGACTTTCGAGAGAACTATGAGAGGTTCATAGTGACATATACTGTAGCATGCGTGAATTTTGTTTGAATTATGGGAGTGTTAAGTAGTGCGTTTAGGGCACGCAAGTGAGAGTAAAATTCTGCCTAAAACCAGAAAGTTTAAAGAGTAGCATTTAAGTATAAATGAAATATGTAAGAATGGGTAAAGGTTTTAAATGATTATAGGACTATGATAGATAGCCTAGGTATCCATCATAGTTGAAGTTACATCATAGTGGGTTAAATACCTAATTGATGGTAACTTGTTTTATGTTTATATTGTTTAGATTGTTCGTGTTTTTTGTTGAAGAGTATCTTGGATTTGTAGCTAGCAATCAGGTGAGTTTCATAGTCCCTTTTTAATATGTCTTTACATTTTGGGATGAAAATGTATGCTTGTGATCTAAAGATGTTTTGAATGCTGTGATTATGTGGTTAATGGTGTATGGACAATATGTTACTGTTATATGACTTATTGTTGCATGTTGAATGTGATATTGGTGTTATCGTCTACTCATGTAGGCAAGACTTGGGATTTATCCCGAGTGGTAATGTGGTGTTATCGTCTACTTATGTAGGCAAGATCCTTGGAGCTGATCAACTCCTTGTGATATTGTGTTATCGGTACCAAGAGTCTGGAATTGGGTATTGGATCCTTTCCATGACTATTAGTGGATCGGGGGTAACGTTCCTACCCAGTTGTTGAAATGGATCGGGGGTAACGTTCCTACCCAGTATGTGGATTGCATGTTAGCATAAGTTCATATTTTGCATAATTGTCCTTTATTGTTTTGATAATCACAGTAATTCGGTTTTAAAGTTTTATTGTTGTCCTAAACCTATGACTCTCACCAACCTTTGTGTTGACGTTTTAATCATCATTTTCAGGTGAGCATGATGGGAATAAGATTGAAAGAAGTGGCTAGTAAGAGACCATAGGATGTCATGAAGATTTCTATTACTTGTCTTGAATTTTTGCATTGTTTGGATTATGTTTTTGCATGTCATTTATTGACGAGACTCTTTCTTATTAATAAAGACACCATTAGGATTTGGGTATTGTTATGACACTTTGTGTCTTTGCTTTACTTTAAATTTTCATTTTAGTATTCTCTATATAGACACCATGTGTTGTGATGATATCCATTCTTGTTTACGCCTCGCGTTTCCGCCTTGGCGGGGTGTGACATTGCGCTTGTCTTTGACAGTGATCTTGAGCTTTCTTGAGATCATCGCCCAAACATAACCTTACATCATCTTGTAGTGTATTGCCATCTTGTGCACTTGTGAATGAATACGTGACATCAGAGTTTGCGGAAGCTTTGACACCTTTATGAGGTCTTTCA